>VOPJ01004865.1:117758-150595 GCA_014673585.1 Semibalanus balanoides | reverse complement strand
TGCAGCCATCAAATTTCTCTAAAGCATAGCACTAGGTACCGTCTTTCGATTGGATCAGAAAATTAACGTTTAAAACAATATTTCATTGCAAAAAAGCGCCCACAATTTATTCGTGTCCGGTGTTCTGGCATACAACACCGTAGCGTCAAAACCTGACGGTTCTGTGCGATAAAAAACACACCGCCGTAAAGCGCATTCAATTACTTGTTATTTCCACCCAAAATTTATACATATATGCAAAAATTACGTTTATAATCGCAACTTTAAAAACGTTAGAAATTCGATTTTACCCAACGTATACAATATTTCATCAGTCTATTTCGTTGGCATCGATCGGCGACAGCTAAAACTCATACATACTGAAAATGAATTAAAAAGCATGCTTGCGTCAAGCAACTTCGGTCGGCGGATAGCCTTTTCGACACATGTGATACAAACAAAACACAAAACAGCGTTGCAATTGCCGGACCAGAATCTCCCGGCAAACTATGGCGTCGCAGGGCCACGGGACAAACACCGGATGTTGTAGATAACGATCGGCCTAGAGCATGCTTGTGTTTTCGATCAGTGCCGCGCTGCCACGTGAATAACAGTGGCCCTACAGTTACAAATTAAGTTCTACTGCATTTTCACGATTATATATATATATATATATATAATATATATATAAATAATAAATATATATATATATATATTATATATATATATATATATATATATATATATATATATATATATATATGCAGTGCTCGGACCTATAGGACATGAAGCTATAAAATACACTTTAAAGCATATATCTAGGTATTGTCTCTCTATTACATGTGTAAATTAGCATTATAAAGCATTACGTCGGTGCAAAAACTCGCCTACAACAAATTAAATAACGAGAAAATATCTGCGAACGGCGTTGCAATACGCAGCCACACTAGCATCCACACCTACATTGACACCCACATGCAAACTGACAGCCACATCAACATCCACATCCACATCCAGATCCACATTCGTAACCCAACCATACCCACATTAACACCCACCAAAACCAAAACAATAAAGTCGCAAAACGAAATAAACATAATATGCTGAAAACGTGCTTTCTTTTGACAGATTCGTGGATGGTGAATGAAGTAATTTCGAACGATTCAGAACAACCTAAGGCGGTGCCAATCCACACCCAAACATCCACACCCACATCCACATCCATAACCACATACACGCCTACATCCACACCAACATCCTAAAACACATCCAAACACACCCACATCCACACACACACAAACACACACACACCCACACACCCACACACCCACACAGCCACACACCCACACACCCACACACCCACACACCCACACACCTACACACCCACACACCCACACACCACACACCCACACAACCCCAACACACCCCACACACCACCACACCACACCCAACACCCCACACCCCACACCCACACCCACACCCACACCCACAACCCACACCACCCACCCACACCCACTCCACACCCACACCCACACCCACACCCAATTTTTTGGCGTGGTTGTAGCAGGTGGCGGTTGCGGGGCGGCCAGTTCGCTGGCGGTATTTTGCGGGCGGCGTTTGGCGGCGGCGTTTTTGGGCGGCGTTTGTGGGCGGCGTTGCGAGCGGCGGTTGCGGGCGCCGGTTGCGGGCGGCGGTGCGGCGGCGTTGCGGGCGGCGGTTGCGGCGCGGTGCGGGCGGCGTTAGCGGGCGGCGGCTTGCGGCCGGCGGTTTGCGTGCGCATTGCGGGCGGCGGTTGGGGCGGTGTTTGTAGCGTGGCGTTGCGGGCGGCGGTGCGGGCGGGCGGTTTGCGGGGGCGGTTTGCGGGCGGCGGTTGCGGGCGGCCATTTGCGGGCGGCTTTGGGGGCGGCGTTTTTGGGGAGCTTTACCGGGCGGCGTTTGTGGCGGCGTTTGCGAGCGGCGGTTGCGGGCGTTGGTTGCGGGCGGCGGTTTGCGGGCGGCATTTGCGGGGCGGCGGTTGCGGGCGGTGGTTGTAGGTGGCGGTTTCGGGCGGTGGTTGCGGGCGGCGGTTGGCGGGCGGCGGTTGCGGGCGGCATTTGCGTGCGGCGTTTGGCGTTGGTGGGGCGGCGTTAGGCGTTTTTTTGCGTTGGCGGTTATTGCGCATAGCGCAAACACCCGTCTAGTCCTATATTATAAAAGGAGTAACGTCTACATTCTTAAGCACTAGCCAATTGTCCGGCGCTTAACCACTATTTCTCCGCATGTTCGCGCTTGCAAAGGCCATAGTTGTGATAATGGTCCATATATTGTAGTGCCTTGCAAACAGCATGACCTTTTGGGTGAGGAACAAGCCCACACGTCAAGTGGACCAGCAAAAGACATACCAATAATATAGACGGACACCGCAGTGACGTAACAAGTGTGCACTTAATATTTGTAACATCATATATCAATTTCACAGGGCTACGTTTTCATATTAATGGATGAAAACAATTTGGTGGCGGCGGGGCGGTGGACGGCCGAGGCACGCGTTGTCGCACCGTCGACCTCGCGTGATGCACTGAGGGCCGCGCCGTGCGCCACCCACCGGGGTCGGATCATAGATGTCGCTAGCGCTCACGCATAGAAAGGTCATTGTCAGCTGCGCGGAACAAATGCTGCATTTTCTCCGCATGTTGCGCTTGCAAAGGCCATACTGTGATAATGCGTCCCATATAATTGTAGTCCTTGCAAACAGCATGACCTTTTGGGTCGGGAAACAAGCCCACTACCCCCAAAACCGAACACGCGAACTTAACATTTTCGCGCGACGCGACGCTATACGCGACAGCCGGAGATACTACCGGAGGGGGAACGAACGAAAAAACAGGCTGACTTTGCCACTTGAGATTAACAGGGGCTATACATATAACCCCCCCAAAAAAAAAACGCAGTATGCACAAGATGCGGTAGCGCTGATAGTGAAACATCGCATATAACACAACGCAGCAGTCGGCCGTTCCCAGCCGGGCGTCACTGGCACCTGCGCTGGAAGCAAAGGACCAGCGCCCGAGCCGAGCGTCTCTGGCACCAAATACTAGCAGCGAGGACCAGCGCCCGGAGGGATCAAGCGAAAACATAGTTCATAGAACGCATACAACGCAATGCAGCAGTGGGCCGTTCCCAGCCGGGCGTCACTGGCACCTGCGCTGGAAGCAAAGGACCAGCGCCCGAGCCGAGCGTTTCTGGCACCTAATATTAGCAGCGAGGACCAGCGCCCGGAGGAATCAGCCGAAAACAGAGTTCATTCAGTGCATACAGTGACCTGGCAGCGCATACGGATCACTGTTTCTAGACATTCACCGTGGTGGGTAACGAGCGGAGTCGCTCCGCGGAGTGGCTTCCAGGACCGAAACTGGGCGTCGGAGGTACCGACTAGAGATGCAGAAAATTGGTCCCGGCTTCACGGCGCTGTGACTTAATCAGAGTCACGGCGGCACTAGGCCGGGACTAGGTCAAGTCAAGCCGTGACTAGGTCGTGACCACTGACTTTTCATCTTAATGCGTAATCAGGTGCATTTTCAAATTTCAAAGCTCAAACATTTGATTATAGCAATTGCTACGAATATTCATTTGATTTTTAACATTTATGAGTCACCAATCACTATATCAGTCAACACTCAATACTTTAAGAATCAAGATGTCTCACTCCTCTCATAAGCTTATTACAGGCATTCTGCAATATAATTATTTATATTTGATAACATTCACTGACAGCACTAGGTTTCATAAAATTCAGTCATGCCAATGTTAGTATAGGTATACCTAGTACCTACAACCTACTTCTACTAGATCTTACCTGTTACCTAAGCAAGAACAAGTGTTCCGGAGAATAGAAAGAAGTACTTTCTCTTCTTTCTTAATATCTATGTCACAACAAGCCTACTACTTTGCACAAATGCACACTGACTGAATTGTGCAATTTGCATGTTAGGGAATCATGAAACGGAAACACGGATTCCTAGTAGCCTCAATAGTATGTCCATATGATGATTCAAGCAATCAAGACATAGCATACATGGGGCCTACTTGGATTAGGTGGCTTTACAGATTAGAACTCAGTCTATTAATATTATCGAAATTACAAAACCACCAAAGCATGCTCACTGCTAAGGATTATTGTTACATGATTCTCCTCCAAGCACAAACAAGCATTGTACCACATTGTACCAAATAATTTTAACGTCTTGATGCGTTCAACAAATGGCGCTGTAAAAACTGCACAGCCTGATAAATAATAAAAACCTTTAATCATTTCGACGTCGCATAAACATATTGGAATATATTCTAAATATAAATGGACCAAATAAATATTATTTTCGAGTACCACTTACCTAAGGTTAACAAAGAATTAAACAAATTTTAAAATGTTTTAAAAAGCGCTGTTTCTGATTCTAAATAAAAAATCCCTTTGCTGCTAATCCCTTCACATGCACAACCGCCCACTCATTTGTTGTCAAACAAGATGACCTTGAAGCTTTGTGATGTAACGATTCTCAACCTTGACCCTTTGTTAGGACAAGCGCGCCGTAGTTGGTAGATGGCGCGCCACAGCTTGCCGAACTGGCTGATTACAATCCGCTGATTGCTAGCACAAGTTCTTTTGCTTTTATTTCTTAACGTGTTATGCTAAATTATCTTTTATATGCCTTTCGGTATACCGTAAATGCAACTGCTTCTTTAAATATTGTTATTTTTCTGCCGTGTAATTTTAAAACATTATTGTATCGTTCGTTGTTCACTTTTGTATCATTTCATGTGTCAATCAAAATATATTTTTTGTTTGCATATTTGGCATGCTTGTTTCAACCTGAGGCTAAACTTGTGCCGATTTTTAAATTCAGTATCTGAGCATGAATTAATGCGTTTGCATCAATATCAATTGACGTATTCCAGGAAATTGTCAGATATTCTATGCCACTGATTCTCAGAGTGTAAGATGGCCTTATTAAGGCATACCTATTACCTATTACCTACCTGCTGATAACTGGCTATTTTGGGTGAGATATTTCATTATTTTAATATGTGGGTGGCTTCAATCAGGTGAGATCACACAAATTAATATTGGCCTACCTGACAGCTGTGGCTCATCTAGTAGCTTAACAGGCACACATGGACATATTTAAATTTGAATGTATTGCTTTTTTGTATTTGATCCTTGCATTTTATTATTTGTGTGGCCTGCAAGTGTGATGTATTTTCAGTTTGTATATGCCTATATCTGTATTTTAAAGGCTATTCAGGCAAAGTTGCAATACCTTCTGTGAAGCATGATGCTCGTTATGAACATTAGCTAGAATCTGACTACCATCTTGTTTGTTTGTCCATTTTCTGGGCTAAAAATTTATTGTTTGATGCTGAGGCTACTTTTGATAGTTGGCTTTGAAAAAATTGTCCGTGTACCAGCCGCGACTCAATTTGACCTGCCTGCGGGGACGCCGGGACCTCTGAGCTAGGTCACTGCCGTGACCGGGGCGGACCAAGAATTTACAAATTTTCCTGCATCTCTAGTAACCGACCATCGCGTGCGAGGACCAGCGCCCTGCCTGGCCCAGCTGCAGCTCCGTCATACCGATGATGGATCCGTGTGATGCGCCGCTGATGCGGAGACAGTGGCCAGAGAGACGGGTAACGTCAAGGCCCGCAAGCCCTCCAGCCTGACGGAGGGCGCGTGTGAGCCTCCGACTGGTGATGGGACGGCGGTTGTCTCCGATGAAGAGCGCATCTTGCGGCAGCCCCCCACCACGAATTTCCAGGTACCCGCGCATAGCTGCCACGGGACACTCATTGAGGTCGGGCCGTGCTACGAGCTGGGTCGTGTATGGGGCGACGGAGGTTTTAGATGACGGGACGGTAACACACAGCCGGTCGTTTTGGAGGTGGACGCCCGCGAGTCTAATATAGTGTGGCTGTCGGCCGCTATGCACGACTTCGCTAGGCCGCAGAAGGGCGAAAAAAGCGAGTGTAAATATGGCACGGAAGGCGGAGCGCTCGACCGGCGACAGGGAGGTGTGCTGGAGCGCAGCACAATACTCGTCCAGTTTGGTACGTAATGGCGAGCGCGCATCTCGCCCCGGCCTCAAAGACGCCGAGCCCCAGCCAAAATCTGGCCGAGTGGAAATTGTGGCCGCGGTCTCGTGGGTTGGTTCTAAATGATTGATCGCACAAACGACACCGCGTTTGTGGCACTGGTGCCGCGGTGGATCGCGGCTGCATTGTGCGGTCGAGACAAGCGTGCTGCTGGGTGGTGGACCCCGACAGTTTCGCAAAGACGTGGGGAATATCTGCATAGTCGCCGGGCACACCCCTTGGGCATGTTGAAGGCAAAGCAGCACTGAAATTTCCCCTGGATTCTGGGATGTGGAAACGACTGACTTTTTGCTGCGCCGCCTATGCCTCGTGCGATTGCCTGGAGCCACAGGTGGGAAGCGGTGGTGGTTGCTCCCCATGGATGAGCAGCCGGATGGAGCTCTCTAGCCCTGCGAGAACCCTCATCGAACTCACGCCAGGCCAGGCCCAGTCCTGGAGCATTCAGCTGGTTGACCTGGCGCATATGGGTCACGAGACCCACGGCGTCCCCCGGGTAGGCCTCCAGGTACGCCCCTGCGAAGCGTATGAACGCCATGCCACCACGTACCGAGGACGTGACAGCCGTTGGTGTGCGGGTGCCCGCCTCGTAGTGTGCCATGTACTAGAGGAAGAGGTAGCTTGCTCATCATAGTCCCTAATCGGAAACTGGTTCTACAGCAATCCGAGATCTAGTATTTTATGTTCTGTGATTTTGAAGCGAAGATTGGCCGCGTATATACCCCAACATGAACACCCCCTGTGCGCCGTGATTG
Organism: Semibalanus balanoides; assembly: GCA_014673585.1. Classification (NCBI taxonomy): domain Eukaryota; kingdom Metazoa; phylum Arthropoda; class Thecostraca; order Balanomorpha; family Balanidae; genus Semibalanus; species Semibalanus balanoides. The sequence goes on along the minus strand of VOPJ01004865.1, from coordinate 143,738 downwards.
GAGCACCATACTGGGGAGCCATCAACAGCAGAGCCTCCCTGGGGCTCAGAACAACCCGGGCTGGTACTGTGGGTCCGATGTCCACGTCCGTTGTTTGCCACGGTGACGGTTGGCATGGCTTCGCGAACTATCTCGCTCACCAGCTGCCGCAGCTGGCTGGTGGAAATAGCCACCAGCTGCTGCGTCGGCGCTGTTGCCGGCGCTGTTGTCGGCGCTGCTGCCGGCGCTGCTGAGTGGGGTAGGCTCTCTGGGTCCACCGCCGATGTCTCGTTACGCCACTGCCTTCGTCCCTTGGCGCGCTGGGCTGCCTGCGTTACGAGGCTAGATGGGATCGATGTCGGTCGTCGGGCGTCCGCCCGTGTCTTCGGCATGTTGGCAGCTCGTCATGAAATTCAAGGACACCACTGGTAAGACATTGGAGCATATATTTCCCAAACATGAAACGTTTATGCATATAAATATGTATGTCTCCATTCATAATAAATATATCGTTCTGCCGTATGCACAATACATAACAGCAGAATATATGACGGCACATGTGTTACATATGTGTTACATATGCTCAAGACAAATTATCACGTTTTACTCATGGGTCAGGGCAGAGGTGACGTTAACAATCAATTGCCGAATCTCTTCCCAACCAACCGCTGACGGGTGAACACCGTCACTACCGATAAAACCCACCGAGGGTTTGAAGTGGCAGTACCCCGCATGCGAGGCTGCCACAGTCCGAGAAAAATGCCGCCGCAGGATTTGGTTGACCATCCTACGGCGACGGCGGTATACCGCAGCTGTCGCGCCACAACACGAACAAGGTTTCCCCCGGGGCGATCGGGAAAACATAAAATATTTTGATCCTGCCGACGAATCGCCAGCGTCAAGCTCCGCAAAATATTGTGTAAGTGCCGCGCTGAATGCCCTGGGGCAACATCGTTTTCGCCGACTATCAGTAGCAACAGTCGTGCTTGAACCGATGAGGGAGACACCCATTTTTCGGAAGATTTCGTACTATGCGCCTCCTCTCCAGCCAAAGGCCGTTACGTTGCCGCCGATGCTTGGCTCTAGCCCAGTGGTGTAACTATCACTATCCACCAGTAACATTTCTGCTGTCGAGAGGAACATAATTGGACGGTGGACCTGGACCATAGTCTGCTGACGACTACATTTACCGGTACGGGACTTGAAGCAAAAGTGAAACCGCGTCAGGCCGGATCCCGTATCACGAGAGAACACCATTAACCTGCGCTTTCTCCTCAAGTTCGCGCTGCTGGCGCTCCCGACTGACAATTCTGAGACACCGAAGGCTACGCGTTGTTCGGCACCGTTGACCTCGGCGTGTGCTACTGAGGCCGCGCTGTCTGCGCCACCCACCGGTCGATCATATATGTCGCTAGCGCTTCCGCATAGAATAGGTCATTGTCAGTACTGCGCAGGACAATGCTGTCATTTTGTAGCTTTAAAACTGTTCCGGAGCTTTAAAGCACTAGCCCACATTGGTTAACATCAGAAGAATATCGGACGTTACACTTTGCGCCGGACACTTGGCGCCACAGCTGAGCACCTCGGCGCGTCTTCGACCAACACCGTGTGAAAGGAAGAGCTCCCGTGCTTTTAGAACAAGGTTTTTGTTCCCATCCCGTCGGTTGCGTCGGTTTTTGGCATGGCGACGCGTGAAAAACGGGCGATTCTCCATTGGAATGCACGATTTGGTGGAAATGGTCGCAAGTGAAAAAACAAAACGGCGCTTGCAATACCTGCCTGTAATCTCGCAAAGCCATGGGTGCAGGGCCAACGGACAAACACAGATGTGTAGAGAAACGATCGGCCTAGAGTATGCACTGCGTTGTGATCAGCGGCGCGTGTCACGTGCAAAAATGGTGGCCCTGCGAGCAAAAAACATGGTTTTGCTGCATTTGTACTATTTTCATCAGTGCTCAGCACCTATGTGACATGAAGGTATCAAATACGCTTTACAGCATAGATCAGGGTACTTTTTATCTATTTAATGTAAAAAACAACGTTTTAGAGAAATATTTCGGTGCGAAAATTCGACTACAAAAATATTCATTTTCGAGAAAATGGCCATAAACGGCGTTGTAATACCGGACCTATAGCTCGGTAACCGCAAGTCACACAGACACGGGACGAACACAGATGTGTAGAGAAATGAATGGTCTATAGTATGCACAGTGTTTCGATCAGTGGCGCGTGCCACGTGCAAAGTTAGTGGCAATACAAGCGCAAAATCATGGTGTTACGGCTTTTTCACGATTTAAATCAGTGCTCGGAACCTATGGGACGTGCAGCTATAAATTTTTTTTAAAGCATAGCTCTAGGTACCGTCTGTCGATTAGATGAGAAAATAAACGTTTAAAAGCAAAATTACAGTGCAAAAATGCGCCCACAATTTGTTCATGTCCGGTGTTCTGGAATACAACACCGCAGTGTCAAAACCGGACGGTTCTAAGCGATAAAAAACACACCGCTGTTAAGTGCATACATGTTATTTCCACCCCAAATTTATCCATTGATGCAAAAACTGCGCTTATAGTCGCAACTTTAGAAAAATGCTACAAATTCGATTTCACTCAACGTATAAAATATTTCAACAGGCTATTTCGTTGGCATCGTTCGGCGGCAGTTAAAACTCATGCATACTGAAAATGAATTAAAAAGCATGCTTGCGTCAAATTGAACTTCCGGCCGGCGGATAGCCTATTCGACACATGTGCATTAAATAATAACACAACACAGCGTTGCAATGCCGACCTATTCGCAACTATTGGGTCGCAGCTCACGGGACAAACACCAATTTGTTAGTAATTTAATACATCGGCCTCGAGTTATGCATGTTTTTCATCAGTGCGTCGTGCCCACAAATCAATCGGCCCACAATAAAAAATCATGTTTATACTACATTTTCACCATATATATTATAATATATATATATATATATATACTAATATATATATATTATATATTAATATAATATCAGTGCTCCGCACCTATCGGACATAAATTACTCAAATACACTTTAAGTCATTTATATTGTGCCGTCTGTGTCTCTATTTGTTATGGACAATGTGTTTAAAGCAATATTTCGGTTTTCGAAATCGCCTACAAACATGTTAAATTAACTAGGAAATTAAGCCACGAACGGCATTACTTAATAACCGGGACCTAATCTCGGGAACCGTAGACATTACTTTCAAGGGACAAACACAGATAAGATAGGAGAAATAATTGGTCTAGAGTTATTCCATTGCGTTTCGTCTATGGCCGCGTTGCAGTACCAAAACAAGCTACAAATGCTGCTGAAAAATCAAGGTTTAATGCGTTTCACGTTTTTATATCACGTGCTCTCGGCGCCACGGTCCATTCATAAGATATCAAATACACAATACCAATAGCTTAGGTTTTACTCTTGCTGTTGCAGTCCCAATTAACGTTTTAAACAATATTGCAGTGAAAAGCGCCACATCCACAACCAACATCCCACATCCACAACCACATCCACAACCACATCCACATCCACAACCACATCCACAACCACATCCACTACCACATCCACCACACCCACACCATATCTTCACCATACCCACACCATACACACACCATTTTCCCACCATACCCACACTATATATACTCACACAAAACACACAACATACCACCACCACACTCACACACACCCACTCTTTAGCAGCACCCACACTATATCCACTCAAAACCCACACTATACCCAAACCATTCTTACACTTTATCACCAACATACCCACACTTACCAACTCTTTACCAACACCAACAAAATACCGACACCTGCCGTCTTTTTGGCGGGCAGCGTTAGCGAGCGGCGTTTGTGGGCGGCGTTTGCGGGCGGCGGTTGGGGGCGACGTTTGCGGGCGGCGTTTTTGGGCGGCGTTTGCGGGTGGCGTTTGCAGGCGGCGTTTGCAAGCGGCGATTGCGGGCGGCGTTAATGAGCGGCGCTAGTGGGTGGCGTTTGCGGGCGGCGGATACGGGCGGCGTTAGCGAGCGGGCGGCGTTTGTAGGCGAAGTTCGCGGTCGGCGTTTTTGGGCGGCGTTTGCGGGCGGCGTTTGCGGGCGGAGTTTGCGGGCGGCATTTGCGGGTGGCGTTTGCGGGCGGCGGTTGCGGGCGGCAGATTGCGGCGGCCGGTGAGGGCGCTAAGCGTTTGCGGAACGGCGTTTGCGGGCAGGTATTGTGGGCGGCGTTTTCAAAAGCGGCAAGGTTGCGGAGCGGACTACGATTGCGGGCAGGCGTTTGCGGGCGGCAAATTTGCGGGCGGGCGGTTGCGAGCAGTGCGTTGTAGGTACAGGTTTCGGGCACAGTGTTTGCGAGGGGCGAGGTTATGAGGCAAGAAATTTGGGGCAAGCGGACGTTTGGGGCGTTTTTGGGCGGAGTTTGCGGGCGGCGTTTGTGGGCGCGTTTGCGAGCTGGCGGTTGCGCACGGCGTTTGCGGGTGCAATTGGCGGGCGGACTTGGTAGGTGGCGTTGTGCAGGCTGGTTCAGGGCGAGTGTTAGGGCGGGCATTTGCAGGGCGCGTTTGGAGAGGGCGGCGTTTTGAGGCGGAAAGTTTCGGAGCGAGCGTTGTGGCGGCGTTGCCAAGCGCTGTTTGCGAGGCGATATTTTGCGGAGCGGGCGTTAGCGGGTGGTGGTTGTAGGTGGCGTTGGTGGGCGGCGTTGGCGGTTTTTGGCGTTGGCGGTTGGCGATATTGCGCATAGCGCAAACACCCGTCTAGTCTATTATAAACCCTGGACTACCAAAGGACAGCAATCGTGTTAAAATGATAACAATAAATAAAGGACAACAACTCAGTTTAGCCAACAGCGACTTTTGCTGCAGGAGCCAATGCTCCTAGCGTATATACCGTTCTTTGAAATCAGCCATCGTCTGGCTCAGGCCCCAGAGTGAGAGGTAGATTAACCCTCGCCAGTGGTGTAAGGGAGAGGTAGATGCCATCCCTCGATTTTTTTTTGCGGAATAACGCGCGTATTTATCAACCGATCGCAATGCAACTTTCAGTGCCCAACATGTAAATAATTTGACAGTTGACACACACCCTATTTCGAACTTCTAACACCTATGACCCATGACCTTTGACCTGTTTCTCAAGGTCGTGTTTAGCGCAACTGGTGTCCCGCAGTATAGATCCTTGAAACATGTGCAGTTTCCAAATGTGTGTTGTTCAGGAGCATATGCACTTGTGTTTCTAGTTGACAGTTGTGGTTTCTGCAGAGATTGTGTTGTGACCTCGATTGACCTTTTCCAGAGGTCAACCGAGATCACTGACCCAGTGACCTTCGATGACCTCAGATGACTTTTGTTTTGCTTCAGTCCATTTCTAGCGCGTTGGTTTCTAGCGCATTATCATTCAAGCGCAATGATAATGCCAGGTAACACAAGCGTCACTACAATTATCGACATGGTTGAAAAGTAACGTTGTATCATGATTACCTAAACATAGAAGAAGCATTATAATACGTATGCTGGGCACTCTTAACTACGCCAACAGCTCCACCTCGTCGCTTTGTTGGCACGTAATCGCAAAGTTGATTATGATCACGCTGTAACCGCACACAGTATTCATCAATACACTGATCACCGTAATCACGCGGGGCTCGGCGTCGGCCGCCCACCCAATACCCGGCACTCAGGTTCCGGTGCACACACGCGATCGGTTCTCATGTCGCCGCCGAGAGGTCGTCCATCTTACGCCGGCCGATATCTGTCTTTTGCGCCATCGGCTTTCCATCAGATGACGACCGATCGCGTCGCTGGTGCTGTCACCCCAGTATTCCGCCGCCACCCAATTGGCCCTACGTGACACACGCTTCACCCTGCAGCATTGGTAACGCTGCTGCCCGGCGGAGCTCAGAGCTGGGGCATTGTGTCATTCGGAATAGATGTACGTCACTCGACTGTTGCTTTCACGTCGGCTACACACCATTACAAAGTGGTTACCGCCGATAGGTATTTCTAAGTCCACCATATTAGGCTACTATACAATGTTGACACAATCGTTCTCTTCTTCAATCAGCCTCATAGACATATAAGCATTGGTAACTGTTATAAGCTATGTTTCGCCTTACTCGGCAAGGAGCTAGGATGGAGGCAATTGTGTCTTTTCGAATAGGGAAAAAATTTTAAGGTAGCGCAAGAGATTCACACTTATCGGGACCCATTCTGTTGCTTTCACGCGTCGGAAAATTCCGTGCGAGACATATAGAGCTGCTCCGTTTTAGACTATTTTCACTAGGTTATGGCTGCTGGTTTGAGAACTGGTAGTGGACGAGGTGAAAGTAACCGACTTTTATTCCAGAAAGATTTAAATATTGTGTGATAAAGAGATAATAGCATATGATTAAAATTATTTAAGATCCTTCCGAATTATTATGGCAATACAATCAAAGGTTTTTATTCGAATGTATAAAAGTACTAAAAAAAGAAGGAGAAAATCAAGACAAACAGTTCTTATCTGCACCACCACATCAGTAGGCTCAAAACCTGGACGAAAGCGAAAGAAAAGAGAGAGATTTAAGTATCATCTAATTAGTTTTAAGTTAACACTATTCTGATCTATGAATTGTATTTCTATGCAAAAATTAGCCTGAGCCCGTGGAAGCATTGATAGTTACATTTTCCGCTACCTGTGTGCCCGCAGATATTGCGTTATAATGTTTGCTACGTCTGCCTGGGGACACCTGAGATAATCTCGTGGTAGTTTCTTCCTAAGCTGGCCTGACCGCACGCGCGACCGCAGTGTGGCTGCCTAACAGAGCTGACCTTTTAGCGGTTGTCGGCAGTGGGACGGCCGGGTCTCCACACGACTGAAACCCGACTGACCGCGGCCCAGATGACAAGAGTTCTCCCGGACTCGGTACGGGTCCGCAGTGGCCTGGCACCATTCACAGAACGACCTGGGGTTTACTACTGAAATGACGAGCGGTCGTCCGGCAGTCGGGTCAGTCGGGTCGAAGTCGGCCGAGAATCCTTGCCGCGAAGCGCGTCCACTGCCGACACGATCCCGCTAAAGGTCAGCTCTCGTTAGGCAAGCGCACACTGCGGTCGACGCGGTGCGGTCAAGGCCAGCGTGCGAGAAACGACCGAGACTTATCAGGTGTTCCCCAGGCAGACGTGCCATATTAACAATTACGCAAACATGGGCAAACAGTGTTCGAAAAATATTAAATAAACCGCTACCGCTGAGGCGTGACGTGCTGCGGAAATGACTGCACGCGTGTGACTGCAGCGGTGACGGCAGCGGTGACAGCTGGATGATCAGCGTTGAAGGCAGCGGGACTGCAGCGTGAACTGCAGCGGTGACTGGAAGCGTGACGCAGGGTGACAGCTGCGATGACTGCAGCGTGACTGCAGGGTGACTGCAGCGGTGACTGTCAGCGGTGAGGCAGGCGGTTGACTGCAGCGTGACGGCAGCGGGTGACGGCAGCGGTGACTGCAGCGGTGACTGCAGCGGTGAACTGCAGCGGTGACCGCAGCGGGACTGCAGCGGTGACTGCAGCGGTGACTGCAGTGGTGACTGCAGCGGTGACTGGCAGCGGTTGACGGCAGCGGTGACAGCAGCGGTGACAGCAGCGGTCTCGGCAGCGGTGACTGCAGCGGTGACTGCAGCGGTGACTGCAGCGGTAACGGCAGCGGTGACAGCAGCGGTGACAGCAGCGGTGACTGCAGCGGTGACTGCAGCGGTGACTGCAGCGGTGACGGCAGCAGTGACTGCAGCGGTGACTGCAGCGGTGACGGCAGCGGTGACAGCAGCGGTGATAGCAGCGGTCTCGGCAGCGGTGACTGCAGCGGTGACTGCAGCGGTGACTGCAGCGGTGACGGCAGCGGTGACAGCAGCGGTGACAGCAGCGGTGACAGCAGCGGTGACTGCAGCGGTGACTGCAGTGACGAGTGTCAGGAGACGAGATAGTACTGCACCGTTTGGTCGCTTTGTTAGTCTACGACTGCCGTTTTTTTGTCCATAGTTTACTTTCAATTGGCAGTTCACGAGCTCACGAGTCGCGCTAATCACGTAAGTTTACGAGTCATTAACTACACAAAAGGAAAACAAAATGAATGACAAAGACTGTGTCTCTTAACAGTGGATTACATCTGTCAGAGAAGATGACTGATCAGTGTTCCCAATCCCTAGTGATCTTGATGATAATGATGCTATTGGTGATCCTTATGTTCCCAAGGAACAACCGTTCTCAAATCCCAAGCCAGAACAACGATGGATACCATATTAAAATGGTTCAGAAATGAAACGTAAGTTGAGGACTTATAGTTATGTTGTTATTGATTATATAACCGATTCCTGCAGCCATTAGTTCATCAGTTATATTTAAAGTTGAAATACTAATAACTCTCTTGCTTACGGCCGTGCTTATCGTATACGCAAAACATCAAGCACTATCAATTTTAATTGATTATATATATAAATTGATTAAGCACCAGCCTACCTATTGTTTAAAAACAATAGGCAGGCTGGTGCTTAATCTCGTTGGGATGTCTAGTGCAGCGATCCCCTGTTCCTCTTGTATTCCATCAGCCTTCCCACCCCGTTCCAGCCCTCGGTATTCGCCACAATCACCTCCGCGCCGTGACAACCCTAGCCGCCGCTCTCGCCATCTCCTCCCCTCCTCTGTCCTGACGCCGCCAGCGGGCAGCGGGATTAGAGCAGCGAGGTACTGCCTTGCCCGGGCCGCCGCGCGGTGCCTCCTGGCTCGATAGACCCGGCGGCGGTGACGTCGGCCGGGACCGTTCGCGGGCGTTATCAGTGGGTCCGACCGACAGGTCATCTCCGACAGAAGCCGGCAGTGGTGGCCTGCCGCCACGAATCGCTCCATCTCGCCCGACTGATGAGGCAGTGTCGGTGCCGGAGGCGGCTTCCGATGCCGGAGGCGGCTATAGACGGATGTCGCCTGATGAGGCAGTGTCGTGTGCGTGAGGCGAGCTTCCGGTGCCGGCAGCGGCTATAGAGCGGATGTCCGACTGATGAGGCAGTGAATCGGTGCCGCGAGGCGGCTGTCCGATTGCCGGGGCGGCTATAGACGGATGTCGCCTGATGAGGCAGTGTCGGTGCCGGAGGCGGCTTCCGATGCCGGAGGCGGCTATAGACGGATGTCGCACGGGAAAAAGTCGACGAGAGCCTGACGCCTGGCGGCTGAAACTCTGCAATGCATATAATATGTAGGTGGTATTTAATTACCAAATGCTCTTGGAGTTGGGGTCGTAAGAAGCTTTTAATAAATACATAATTAAGGAAATACACAGGTAAAAGTATTAGCTATATGTCGACACACAGAAGGTGTGTCTCACTGAATTGACTCACTAAAAGCTTCTGTTAACTGCAAACATGAGGTATCAGGTGAGGTGAGAAAAATCTTCGATATGTTGTTATAGCGTAACCTAGTGACACCTACATAGTAGTTACATATTCATTATGCATATACAGAAAGCTTTGCGCGCGCTTTTCATTCATCTGCTGTCACCGGTCAGTCGCTGGGCTGCAGTCAGTCGCTGTCAGTCAGGGTCAGTCAGTCGCTGTCAGTCAGGGTCAGTCAGTCGCTGTCAGGGTCTTCAGTCGCAGTCAGTCAGGGTCAGTTTCAAGTGTCAGGGTCAGTCAGTCGCTGTTCATCAGGGTCAGTCATCAGGGTCAGTCACGTCGCTGCACGTCAGGGTCAGTCAGTCACTGCTTCAGTCGGGTCAGTCAAGTCGACTGTCAAGTCCAGGGTCAGTCCAGTCGCTGTCAGTCAGGGTCAGTCAGTCGCTGTCAGTCAGGGTCAGTCAGTCCTGTCAGTCAGGGTCAGTCAGTCAGGGTCAGTCAGTCGCTGTGCATGCGGGGTCAGTCAGTCAGGGTCAGTCAGTCAGGGTCAGTCAGTCGCTGTACATCAGGTCAGTCAGTCGCTTCAGTCAGGGTCAGTCAGTTCAGGGTCAGTGCAGTCGCTGTCAGTCAGGGTCAGTCAGTCGCTGTCAGTCAGGGTCAGTCAGTCGCTGTCAGTCAGGGTTCAGTCAGTCGCTGTCAGTCAGGGTCAGTCGAGTCGCTGTCAGTCAGCGGTCAGTCAGTACGCTGTCAGTCAGGGTCAGTCAGTCGCTGTCAGTCAGGGTCAGTCAGTCAGGGCCAGTCATCAGGGTCAGTCAGTCGCTGTCAGTCAGGGTCAGTTCAGTCGCTGTCAGTCAGGGCAGTCAGTTCATGGTCAGTTCAAGTCGCGTGTTCAGTCACGGGTCAGTCAGTCGCTGTCAGTCAGGGTCAGTCAGCCAGGGTCAGTCAGTCGCATGTCAGTTCAGGTCATTCCAGTCGCTGTCAGTCAGGGATCAGTCAGTCGCTGTCAGTCAGGTCAGTCGTCGCTGTCAGTCAGGGTCAGTAGTCAGGATCAGTCGTAGGGTCAGTCAGTCGGCTTGTCAGTCAGGGTGTCAGTCAGGGTCAGTCAGTCGCTGTCAGTCAGGGTCAGTCAGTCGCTGTCAGTCAGGGTCAGTCAGTCGCTGGGCTGCAGAAGCCGATCATCAGGAGCAGCGCAGCGCAGCAGCTCAGCAGCTGAGCAGCGCAGCAGCTCAGCGGATATTGGGTCCCGATGCTGTTGTTGGTAATGTGATCCGAACAGCTCTTTGCACTACTCCACGATGCTATTTGCCAGCCACGAGCAGTGCCTGCAGGCTGGTGCCGGTCGCGAAAAGAGCTCGCATTTGGTGGAGCATTTATAAAAAACTTGCCTCCTTGTCAAGGCTGTTGAGAAAAGTGCGCCAGCAAGCACGGTTTCATGTATTTTGAATTTCTGAAGGGGTGGAGACACGGTCGCATTAACAGGCTTATTGGTTTCACGGAGTCTGATTTGACGAACTATAATATGATTTTATACTTGATTGTAGGTACGGTGCGATGCAGATCATGTTGGCTTGCTGCCTGGTTTTCATTGAATGATGCGTAGATATATAATTGTGCTGCATTCATTACTGCAGCTCTGCTTTCCGTTGAGAGGAAACAACGCTCCAGATTAGCATCACAGTAAAACAACATTGAAATTGAGTGCTGACTAATCTTTGCATATTTAGACTACAGATATTCCATTCCAATCAGCTTCTGAACATGTATGATGTAACTAATGAATATTAAACATTATTAAGTAAGAAAGGATGATCTTACACATGTCAAAAATATTTATTTTTTGAAAAATTGATTACTAATAAACGAAACAAGCTTTCGGCGCTAAGCCATTATATATATTTAACCCTCGCACCGACGGAGGGCGGATATCCACCCCACCACAGGTTTTTCCAGACTAGCGGAAAAACGGCGGCGCGTAGCGCCGCCAAATTTTTCATAGCTGTTTGGGCATCAATTCCGCACACTTTCTCAATTTTTTGATTTCCTAACTTTCAAGGTCACGTTGTCAGGTCACAAATGACCTGACCTCAAGTGACGTTTTGGTAATTTGACATCTGCCGAAGCCATAGTATGAACCAAACAGTTTGAAACCACAGTTGTGTGATAAGGCCTTGGACTAATCTACAGTTGTTTCATCTCATATTTTTATATCTGTACCTGAGGATCATGTCAATTTTTGAGACCTCCCATTATAAGTCTATGGTGAGAAAATAGTGAAAAATGCGCACCCAATCGATCAAAACCTGGCTAAAGGGTCAGTTTTCATCCTTTATCACTATTCTGAGCAGAGGCAGAAGAATGCATGTTGTATTTTTCTTCCGTGACCTCGTTTAAAGGTCAAATGCCAATGTTGCCAAAGGTCATGGTTTTTTGTTACAATAACTCATGTTCTACGTAAGATAGAGTAAGGTGATTTTCACCATTTGTTTCTCTTGTCACCCTCCATCGATTGACATAAAATTTGACTGACCTTGACATGACTCAGTTCAGGTCAGGTCAAAATTTTGAGTTTGACCTAGCTAGATCATTTACGATATTATGGTGCGCCGTTGATGTGAGAAACACATGGATTGGCGGGCAAGATGACTGCTCTACCTTTTAAACTTAAGAGTAATTAACAAAAACTTTCAGTAAAAATTAAGCATTTTGGCTTCGGCTGACCTCTGGAGCCTTAATTATTTGAACCAATCTCAAATCTGAAGACATGCTAGCGATAAGAGTGTTTCGAAGAGCATGCGTTTTTTTTCGGATTGCTCCTAGCTATGTTAGTTACTGAGCTAGCCCGGATTATGTGAAGCAGTTATCCACCCCCCCGTCGGTTCGAAGTTGACTCAGACCCCCGTCGGTGCGAGGGTTAATCGGACCGCTTGGTCGGTATACCGGATGTTATCGGTATTCCTTCCCACGGGTGTTTGAAATAATGTCCGAACGAAGTGAGGACATTATTTCTATGCATAAAATAATAAACGAACGAAGTGAGGTTATTATTTTCGAAAATTGCACGAATGAAATGAGTGCTATTTCTTATTTCATGTACGAGTTTACGAGTGCATGAATTATACTACCCGTGGAAGGAAGACCGAATTAGCACCCGGTATACCGACCAAAGTTGGCAGGATTAAATGTATTATAACAAATGTTTGTCGTTCCAAAAAATAGATGCATGAAGGGTTTTCACTGTCGGGAGAAGTTAACATTTCAACCGTTGCCTGTTTGAAGGGGTTTCACTTGGGGAACGATACAAGCCATGGAAGTATTTTGGAGAATAATAATATTAAAACGATTTGATATTGTCATACTTTGCGTAGAAATTCAGAAGCTTCCATTCCAAAAGAGCAGACAAGATCATCTTATGTTTATTTGCAATCAAAGGGGCATGTCACTGCCAAACTCTGCCACCAGAGGCGCTGCGACCGTTCCGGTACAAGGTGAAATCACGCGATGAAGGTCTTTCGTAGGCGAGGAATGGCACGATCATGCGTCGCGTCTGTAACAATTGATATACTTTTGTGAATGACGTCATACAATGCTAGGAGCACTAATCAGATTAACAGTTGCCATGCCTTGACGTCAGATTTAGTATAAATATTATTTTGTGACCAATTTATGATTGGCATTTGTGGTCATATCGAGAGTGGACGGATGTGGGGTTAGAAAAGTGGGTATGTGGATTGGATGGAGTGATTTTATATTGATATACCGTGATTACAGATTGCCTTGAGTGAATCGTGTGCAAGCCAAGACAAAACCATAGAGGAAGTTAACCTTCCCTATCTTGTAGATCACCAAACAAAGGGGAGGGTCCTGAAGGAGAGGTCGCCATATTGGTGGCAGGTGCAAGGCCAGCTTGGAATCACTGGACTGGATGATTGTTTTTTTGTTATTTATTTAAATGATGGAAGTCAAACGGGAACAGACCAACTGATCCTGGACATGGTGAAGAGAGTCCAAGGACTGTATTAGAAGGAAATGGTCCCCAAACTAAAGGCGTTTTATGAGAACCACATGACTCGTGCTCTTCAAATGTAGATTTGATAATATAGTGTAGCCATGCCCATACCAATGTTGTCCACATTGTGTCCTGGATGATGCACACACCTGGAGTGTTTTGTAATACTTCTACCTTTGTTCCTAAAAGGTTGATTCATTTTCAATGGTGACATGGAGGACCTACGTTATGTGCGTCAGGTGGTTTGTCCAAATACATGTATTTGGTCGAGTTTTCCCTGTCTTTTGTTGATCACAAGTTGAGAGATGGTGTCGAGGAACTTCTGACATTATACAATCCAGTGTTTTATTGAACACAGGGCTGACAGAGGAACCACAAATGATACATAGAAGTTGCATCCATATACCTGTATTTGTCATTCAGCATACAAGAAAGATGGAATTAGACCTATGTGGGCAGACATTCAAGATCAGAAATCTGACATACCTTGAGCGAATCTGGGTCAATCATTACACAATCGAGCGCTTCAAGTTGCACAAAATGAAGGCACACACATACTAAGTTCTGAAGCCAAATAGGCACACGAGAAGCGGTGCAAACGGGACTTCTCAGCATGCCAAAGCACTTAGTGAGTCCGATCAGCCTCTCCACATGTATGCGCTTTGCAGTCACTTGTCTGGAAGCTGCAACTGCACTACTGGGTAACTGAGACCTATTCTTCATATATTCTGGAGTGACCAGCCTGACGTCTTTCAATGCCAGAAGGTCTTGAACATTGAAGCCACGATCAGCCATGACAATATCAGCTGGTCGCAGTTTGCTCATAATACCACACCTCTCAAAAATCTGTCTGTCACTGATGGAACCGCCATAGGCATCTGAGCAGAACACCACAGCTCCATTATGTGATATCCCTATCAAAACCTTATAAGTGTTGTCCTTTATATAGTTGGAATATGATGCCTGCTGCTGCAAGGGGTTTAGGGGCACATGGAGTTTGCACTCTGCACAGTCAATAATTACTACTGGTTCTCCCTGTGGAACAGCACCTACTTCTGGCGATATTTCGATACATGCAAACCGTCTGTACATGCACATGATCCAGCTGTGGAAAAGCTTCTCTACAACTGTGCGACAGATTCCAAACAGAATGGCCAGAATGTCATCTGTAATGTTGTGGCGGAGCTTCATTAACACTAGCAAAAACTGCTCCTCTGTTGCTAACCTGCATAAATCTGTGAGGTCATCACCAGGCCTCACCACAGCTAGAACAAACAGGAAGTGTTTGTAGTCATCAAAACCAGTCAATGCTTTTATTTTGTGTGGGCTTCCAGCAAAGGAATCCACTTCGAGTATGCTCGTAATAATGCCAGTCTGGGTTGCACTATCCACCAGACTTGAAACTAACCCCTGAACATCAGGGCTTTCAGATTCCTCTGCATTCTCACTGTTTGTTACTACCTCTACTTCCAATCCAACATTATGCTGCTGAGGTTGTGGATCCTGGCTATGATAGCTTGGACCTCCAATTTATTTCCGTCTCTTCTCCAATCTTGTGCTTCGGTTGCTAGCTGGTTTCGTAGTTGACCATGTGAAGACAGATGGCACTGCGTCTTTCTTCAGCTGCTGCCGTTTGCAGGGTCCTGGAACAAAAGTTTGTATTGTAAATTCTGTCATGTAGTTGACTTAACCAAGCATTATAGGGAAAAACACAGGACACTTAAAACTATAATCAAGCATATGTATGTGGGCAGCCGAAGCTCAAACTCACCATGGTACCCAAGCTTCATGTAGTCCTCCACTTTGAAATGATGTTTGCAAACAACATGATGTTTTGATGGTTTCCAACTTCTTTTAGTCTTGGGATCCAGCCGTTTCACTGCATGTATCCATGCTTGGCGAAGCCTTTTGTCTTGAGATATGGCCACCAGGAACCTGACAGCCTGGCACGCAACACTTCATTGTATTAAATAACTAATTCAAGTGTCGAAATCTTATTAAGAAAAGTTATCAGTTGGTTCAGGAGCAGCGACAGCAATGCTATTAGGCTAAATCAAAGTACATTAAAGGGAATATAGCACCTTGGGAAAAGTATGTAGAATGTATGGAGAAGAATGCCCTGATTACGGTCCTGGCATTCATTTTTGCGAAAAAGGTCAGAATTTGTTGTATTTGGAAAAATAGTAATATGTTTAAATGTGACGTCACANTTATTGAGAAAAAAACGGGTCGCGGGTTAACCCGCACCCCGCTGGGTATTCAGCCGAACAGGCCTTGCTATGGGGGCAGATTTTGCCCCCTCGTTATCTTCCGAACAAATAACCACAGCGAGACGCACATGGCGGAAATCGAAATATTTAATTTAAAAGACGCACCTAAAGCATTCACGACATTTTCAAAATAAGGTCACATGTCGGGTCACACTCAGGTCAAAGGTCAAAATATATATTTGAGTTTTTTAGTCAGACTTTCCATTCAAGGGATTATATTGAGACTATTATCGCACAAAGTGCTCTCAAAGATTTAATGTATATCCTACTTCAGCCAAAATGAATTTGTAAGCAAAGGTAAACATCGCGCGATGTCTAGCAAATGTAGACATCGCAGTCGGGCCTGTCAGGACCCCCCCCCCCTCCCCAACCCCGTACGGCGAAGGTGAGTAAGGCGAGGGTTAAGGGTCAAAAGCTAAAAAATCGCAAATCTAAGATAGAATGTGATACAAATTATATGTATTTTCCTTTAACGTTTTTCTTTGCAATTTGCTTGAAAACTAGATTTTCTACCATTTTTCAAGCATTATCTTTTTCACGAACATTATCACGCTCATACATATTCACGACATATACATGTGTTTCGATACATTTGGTAACTAGACCTATATAAAATACCTCAGCCATGCCAAATTTCAGTGGGAACTTTGATATTAGAGCCCCCCCCCTTGCCAATTGAAGGGGGCCCGGTGCCCAGTGTCCCAGCCCCGTTCCGCCGCCTATGACTGAGACCGCCATCTGCCAGCGGGAGGGACCTGCTGAGCGAATAGGCTTGTTAGCGGCTCTTCTGAGCTATAGCAGATCAGCAGCCGAGCACTGCTGACTCAATTCACCGACGACAGTCAACAGGCGGCAGTTTTCCAGAGAAAACTGACACTGCGGCGGAAGAATTCCCGGTATGATGAAATTAGATTGAATTGTATTGAGTAGGGAGCGGAAAGTGTAAATGGAGTTGAGCTGAATCCGTCTCGCAATTCTCGGTGAATATGAATTTGATTCCATATGACTGGATTGATACCCTTTGCTGCTGGACTTGTGCTTAAACACAGTCTTCGCGATACTGCGCGAAATGGACGCGGGTGCCTGTTAAAATACATTTTTACATTTCATCAGCTGATTTTTTCCCGCAACCAGTGGCGTTGCCATGACTTCAAATCATCGAACGAGCGGAGGGGGGACGTTATCTTGTTCGGGGTTGTAAATACGGTATTAATGAAATTCAGTCACTTTTATAATGGGATTTTTAGCGCTGAGATATCACTTTTGAAGGTCATGTCAAGAAATCACTTACTGCATACTCTGATTCATGGTTGTAAGGGCTCTCCTGCTGAATATATTAGATGTTTTGTCCTGTCACTCAGCGTTGTGTCAAAAAACGTAGCGCTGTGTCGAGAAGCTACATATGTAGGTAAGCATGTGATACAAGCAGCGGTACCGGTACTGTACCAGCGAGCGAACCCTTCAGCACTGACAATATTATCATAGTTGTGTAAGCAATGATAAGACGATTTGCACTCACTATAATTTTATAAATAATTATGCAACCGAAGTTCCTAGCATTTTGCAGCTTATTTATATTCTTCTCTCGAAGCACACAATGTAGTGGACCAAGCACCATATCCTCCTGTGACCAAAGTGCTAACTGGCACTCTCACCCTGTTCCGAAGGATACGGGGGCCAGGACGAATTTTTGCAGGGTCCGCCAAGGGATTTGAACCCAGGTCCCCGACACAGAAAGCAGATGTCTTACCATTGTGCCTGATTGTTCCCCAAAAACATTCAATATCAAACAATATGCGTTATTTTATAAATGTACGCCGCTTTTGCGCTCTACACTGAAAATGTGTGTCTATGTTATCGACATATATCGCTTTAAAAAATGTGTTTGGGGTATACCTACTGGATAATTAACTATATTCCTTGCGGGCGGCTAGAATTACGTAAATGTGCGGGGTCAGATTCTGCCCCACCCCAGAGATCTCGAGAACTGCACGGTCGACACATCAGTTTGGAATCAGCTATACCAACGTCAAATATTTGTTCAGGCTCAAGATCTGGAATTTTTAAGTCAATTGCAGGGCGGAGCGGCGCGACAAATCATTGTGATTTTTATGCCCTGGATATTCATTCTCATCAATGATGCGTCGCATTGAGTATGGTGCGGATCTTTAAAAATGTTATTGGGCGTTTACAAGTGCGTTAAAAAAGTGCTTAACCGAACAATTTTGCCCAATCATATAGGAAAGTAGCAACAACACATTAATGCGGTGAGAAACGGCACATGTTTTTACCTGCATATAATATAATCCGTAGCTAAACTGCGCCGCGAAGCGCAGTGACAATTTAATTATATTCCCTCGACAACTACATTTCTACTGTTGAAAGCCCCAGGGGCCCTTCAGATCGTCTAGGCGCCCCTTCTACCAGCGACAGCGACAGTGCCAGCAACAGTGACAGCAACAGTGATAGCGACAGTGACAGCGACAGTGACAGCGACAGCGACAGCGACAGCGACAGCGACAGCGACAGCGACAGCGACAGAGGTCAGCATCAAATAGGTGACCAGGACCCCTGTCCAGCCAACCGCCACTGTCATGCATGTGTGAAAGACGTCCGCGATGGATGAAAGATGAAGTTAGACGTTTGACAGTATTCTCTTCAACCCAGAGTAGCAGTAACTGGGGAGCCAGGTCCCGGGCTTAACGCTATGACATCCAGCGCTCGTGGTTTTTGGGACACGGGCGTGATCTGCCTTCAAACAGGTCCTCAGTCCGGTGGCATGTCCCTTGATCAATGAGCATGGTCTCGTCTCATATCCCGGAACATTGCTCTGACTAGTCGGGCACGAGAACTCGGGGCATCCCCAGGGACTTGGGATATCCCGGAACACTGCTCTGATTCGTCGGGCACGAGAACTCGGGGAATCCCCAGGGACTTGGGACATCCCCAGGAACTCGGGACATCCCCAGGGACTCGGGACATCCCCAGGGACTCGGCACATCCCCAGGGACTCGGGGAATCCCCAGGGACTCGGGACATCCCCAGGGACTCGGGGCATCCCCAGGAACTCGGGGCATCCCCAGGGACTCGGGGCATCCCCAGGAACTCGGGACATCCCCAGGAACTCGGGACATCCCCAGGGACTCGGGACATCCCCAGGGACTCGGGACATCCCCAGGGATAGCCCGAGCGCCACATGGGCTCACTGGCTGGAATGTAGAAGCGTGGCGTGGGGTCATGAGTGTCATCCTATGCGGTAACAAATAACCCAACCGTTGCTGTGTAATTCGCCTTGTGTGTGTGTGCGTGTGCAATAACTGTACGCTGATGCGAAACTAAAACAGAAATTCCAGGCCAGGCGAAAGATAATAATTTAAGAAACTGAACACAATTAATTTGCTTGAGACGGAGAAGCATATGGTCTTCAGTAAATAGTTCATACATCTTGATATCAATATTATCAAACACGCCTTTTTCGAGACAGTCTAACATAACATCCTATACTATAAAAGGAGTTTCGTCTACATTCTTAAACACTGAGCAATTGTCGACGGCTTAACACTATTTTCGAGCTTAAACTGTCCGGCGCTAAACACTAGCCCACGGATGCCAACGGGCTCACCAGTGATGCAAGTGGAACCATCGTCGGAGTGAATCTCAAATAGCTCAACGGTACGGGCCTTTTGAGCGTGCGGACCGACACCGATCGACTCGAGAGATGCACCGCCATTCTGAAAAACTTTTGGTCCCGTCGCCGTCGGTGACGCCGTTTGCGCGTGGCGGACCGGTTGAAAAACGGTTCCAATTTCTCTATGAGAATGCACTATTGAAGGAAAAATGGAGCCGCGAAAAAAACAACAAAAAAAAAAAAAAAAAAAAAAAAAAAAAAAAAAAAAAAAAAAAAAAACGGCGTTGCAATGCCGGAACTATATTTCTCGGCAACCATAGGTCAGTAAGGGCAGTGGGACCAACACAGACGTGTTAGAGAAACGATCGGCCCAAGATGCAAATGTGTTCGACCAGTGGCGCGCGCCACGTGCAAAGAATAGTGGCCCGCAAGCAAAAGTCGTGGATTTGCTGCATTTTCAACGATTTTCATCAGTGCTCAAACACCTATGGGGACATGAAGCTATGAAATACTTTACAGCATAGGTCATGGTGACCGTCTTATTATTAAGTTAAAAATCAACAGTTTTAGAGAAATATTTCGGTGGCGAAAATTTCGACTACAAAAATATTTCTTATTTTCGAGAAAATGGCCACAACGGCGTTGTTAAACGGACCTATAGCTCGGCAACCGCAAGTCACACGAGACACGGGATAAGCACAGATGTGTAGAGAAATGAATGGGCTAGAGTATGCACTGTGTTTCAATCGTGGCGGCGTTGCCACGTGCAAAGTAAGCGGCAATACAAAGCGCAAAATCATGGTTTACGTTTTTTTCACGATAATATCAATGGCTTCGGCACCTATGGGACGTGCAGCCATCAAAATTTCTCTTAAAGCATAAGCTCTAGGTACCGGCCTGTCCGATTGGATGAGAAAAATACACGCTTAAAAGCAATATTTCATGCAAAAAAGCGCCCACAATTTATTCGTGTCCGGTGTTCTGGAATACAACACCGCAGTGTCAAAACCGTACGTTTCTTAGCGATAAAAAACACACCGCCGTATAGCGCATTCAATTACATGTTATTTCCACCCAAAATTACTCCATATATGCAAAAACTGCGCTTTTAATCGCCAACTTTTAGAAAAACGCTAAAAAATTCGATTTTACTCAACATACAAAATATTCATCAGTCTATTTTCGTTGGCATCGATCGGCGGCAGCGCAAAACTCATACATATGAAAATGAATTAAAAAGCATGCTTGCGGTTCAAATGCGAACTTCCGGTGGCGGAGTGAGCATATTCGATACATTTGTTAAGAAAAAACAAAATGCAAACAGCGCTGCAATGCCGACCAGATATCTCGGCAACTAGGGGTCGCCAGGGCCACGGGACAAACTCCGATGGTAGATAAAACGATCGCCTAGAGTATGCATTGTGTTCAATCGTTCCGCGTGACCACGTGCAATATTAGTGGCCCTACAAGTTAAAAATCATGTTATATACTGCATTTTCACGAAATACATATAGTATTTGCTGCGCCCACCCACACCACTCACACCCACCACACCCACCCACACCCCACCCACAACCACCCACACCCACCACACCCACCACACCCACCCACACCCCACCCACCACCACCCACACCCACCACCCACACCACACCCACCCACACCCACCCACACCCAACCCACACCCACCCACAACCCCACCACACCCACCCACACCACCCACACCCACCCACACCCACCCACACCCACCCACACCCACCCACACCCACCCACACCCCACCCACACCCACCACACCCACCCCACACCCACCCACACCCCCACACACCCACCCACACCCACCCACACCCACCCACACCCACCCACACCCACCCACACCCACCCACACCCACACCCACCCACCCACAACCCACCCACACCCACCCACACCCACCCACACCCACACACCCACCCACACCCACCCACCCACACCCACCCACACCACCCACACCCACCCACACCACGTTACTAGCTATTTAGGACTAGATGGCTATATAAATAACCTGATATTATAAATTTGCAGGCAATATGAATGGCTGGCTATACATACTACAGGCTATATACATTTTGCGCCATCGCGCAAAATCCCTATCTATACTATAAAAAGGAGTTTCGTCTACATTCTTAAACACTGAGCAAGTGTTCGACGGCTTTAACCACTATTTTCGAGCTTAAAACTGTCCGGCCGCTGAAACACTAGCCCACGGTGCCTTTCGGGTGCTTCACCAGTGATGCAAGTGAACCATCTCGGAAATCTCAATAGCTCAACGGCTACGGCCTTTTGAGGCGTCGGACCGACACCGATCGACTCGAGAGATGCACCGCATTCCAAACTTTTGTCCCCATCCCGGTCAGTGCGCCGTTTGCGCGTGGCGACGCGTGAAAAACGTAATTTTCTCTATGGAGCAATCACTATTTGAAGAATAATGGAGCGCGGAAAAAACACAAACCGGCGTTGCACTGCGGACCTAGTATCTCGGCAACCATTAGTCGCAGGCCACGGCGACCAACACAGATGTGTAGATAAACGATCGGCCCAGAGTATGCACTGTGTTATTCGACCAGTGGCGCGCCCACGTGGCAAGGAATTAGTGGCCCGGCAAGCACAAAAGTCGTGGATTTGCTTGCATTTCCACCATTGCATCAGTGCCTCAACACCTATGGACATGAAGCCTTAATGAATATACACTTTACAGCAATAGTCAGGGTACGTCTATCTATTAAGTGAAAAAACTCAACGTTTTAAAGCAATATTTTTCGGTGCGAAAAATCGAGCGGGGGGGGGGGGGGGGGGGGGGCTGAAAAAATATTCAATTCCGGAAGAAAATGGGCCACAAACGGAGCTGCAATACCGGACATATATCCGGCAACCGCAAGTCACACGGACACGGGACAAACACAGATGTGTAGAGAAATTGAATGGTCTAGAGTATGCAATGCGTAATTCAATCAGTGGCGCGTGGCCACGTGCAAAGTAAGCGGCAAAACCAAGCGCAAAATCATTGGTTACGTTTTTTTCAGCGATTAATATCAATGTCGGCACCTATGGACGTGCAAGCCATCCAAACTTCTTGTAAGCATAAAAACACTAGGTACCGTCTGTCGATTGGGATCAGAAAATTAACGTTTTAAAAAGGCAAAATTACAGTGCAAAAATGCGCCACAATATTCGTGTCCGGTGTTCTGGAATACAACAACCCGCCAGGTCAAAACCGTACGTTTCTTAGCGATAAAAAACACACCGCCGATAGCGCATTCAATTACATGTTATTCACCAAAATTATAACATGTATGCAAAAATGCGCTTATAGTCGCAACTTTAGAAAAAACGCTAAAAATTCGATTTTACTCAACGTATAAAATATTTCATTAGGCTAATTTCGTTTGCATCGATCGGCGGAGCCAAAAAAACTCATACATTACTGAAAATGAATTAAAAGCATGCTTAGCGTCAAATCCGAACCTTCCGGTCGGCGGATAGCCTTTTTCGAAACATGTGCATAAAACATAACACAAAACAGCGTTTGCAATGCCGGACCAGTATCTCTGGCAACTATGGGTCGCAGGCCACGGGACAAACTCCGATGTGTAGATAAAACGATCGGCCTGCAGTATGCATTGTGTTTGATCAGTGCCCGCGTGCCACGTGCAATAATATGGGCTCCTAAAGTAAAAATTCATGTTTAGAACTGCATTTTTCACGATACAATATATTTGTGCGCGGCACTTATGGACATGAAGCTCATCAATTTACACTTTAATTTATAGATCATGGTAATATCTCTCTATATATTATTGGTGCAAATTAAAACGTTTTAAAGGGGAATATTTTGAACACAAACTCGCCTACAAAATGGTTCAAAAACAAGAAACTAGCCTCAAACGGCTTGTAATACAGGACCTTATATCGGCAACCGCAATAAACCAATTTCACGGGACAAACACAGGTGTGTTAGAAGAAATGAGATGCGTCTAGAGTATTCAACACCCGCACCCGCAAGCCCGCACCCGCAACCCGCACCACGCACCCGCACCCGCACCCGCACCCGCACCGCACCCGCCACCCGCACCCGCACCCGCACCCGCACCCGCACCCGCACCCGCACCCGCACCCGCACCCGCACCTGCATCCGCACCCGCATCCGCACCCACACCGCACCCACACCCACAACCGCACCCGCACCCGAACCCGCACCCAGACCCGCACCCGCACCCGCAACCCGCACCCGCACCCGCACCCGCACCCGCACCCGCACCCGCACCCGCACCCGCACCCGCACCCGCACCCCGCAACCCGCACCCGCCACCCGCACCCGCACCACACCCGTTTCCACTACACCCACCCACACCCACCCACACCACTTACTGGCATTAGACTAGGCTGGCACCCGCACCCGCCCCCGCACCGCACCCGCACTCGCACCCGCACCGCACCCGCACCCGCACCCACACCTTGCCACCCGCACCCGTCACCCGTACCCACTTACACCCACCCACACCCACCCACACCACTTACTGGGCATTTAGACTAGCTGGGCACCCGCACCCGCACCTGCCACCTGCACCAGCACCACAGACCCACACCCACAACCGCACCCACAACCGCACCCACCCCCGCACCACAACCCACACCACCTTACACCCACAACACCCACCCACCCTCACCCACCCACACCCACCCACACCCACCCACACCCACCCACACCACCCACACCCACCCACACCCACCCACACCCACCCACACCCACCCACACCCACACCACACCCACCCACACCCACCACACCACACCCACCCACACCCACCCACACCCCACCCACACCCACCCACACCACCCACACCCACCCACAACCCACCCACCCACACCCACCCACACCCCACCACACCCACCCACACCCACCCCACACCCACCCACACCCACCCACACCCACCCACACCCACCCACACCCACCCACACCCACCCCACACCACTTACTAAGCTATTAGATAGCTGGCTATATAAAATAACCTGAATATAAATTGCAGGCAATAATGAATGGCTGGCTATACATACTACAGGCTATATACATTTGCGCATCGCGCAAACATCCCTCTAGTCAGCATTAAATGGACATTCAAACCCCGTTCTGACTGTAAGACTACACTGGAAGGCGGAAGCAGCCCACAAATCCCCCATGACCACCTCTCACCCTACCGGAGGCGTGCGTGGTCAGCCCGGTGAGGGTGGGAGGGACTGGCGGCATGTCGTCTAATGCTCCCACCACTGCACTGCCGCCCATCACGGACCATTTGTGGGCGCTCATCATCTGCCTCCCAGTCCACCCCGCCCCGGCCCCTGCTCCCGTCATCACTACGGAAGCACATTGTGCCGGTCACGTGACCGGGCTACGGGCGGCCGCTGAACGCATTGTGCCGGTCACGTGACCGGGCTACGGGCGGCCGCTGAACGCATTGTGCCGGTCACGTGACCGGGTCTACGGGCGGCCGCGGTGGCACTCGGCTGGAAGCGTTGGTACGGCTCATTGCCTGCGAGGTCGGTCCTCAGTCACATCACCTAATGGCCTGCTATGACCGAGCTGTCAGCGGAATCAGCATCGTCGAGCCGACGCCGGTGGTGGCAGCGGCTACCTACATATCTGCGATCGGATATGTTGTACCGTCAGTTATATATTGATCTAGAAACATTACGGGAGTTGGTCTGAGAAGGCACTCTTTAAAACGGCCGTTGGCTATTCGCTATTGCTTGTTGATGAGCCATGCTGTTTAATATGACACAGCGGCATATTGTATTTGTGTGGTCCACTACTGTGAACGGCGGATCGCTTGGGACACAATTGTGAACAGAAGACCGCTTGGGACCCTAATGTTTCGGTGATAAATGTCGAAAGAACCAACTGGCATGAACGAATTTCCCGTAATGGATATTTCAAACCCTGCGCCAATTTGTATTATTGATCGGTTTTAATGACAAATGACAATGTACGGCACTTGCCATTCCCTCGTAATGTTAAAACTCGCGCAGGGAATTCAATCGGTGGGTTGAGGCTATCGTGAGAGGCTGGAGCTATGCTCTAACGTCAGAGCTTAGCTCCGCCCTGACTGACCTTGAACCGGCGCTGTCTGAGCTGTGACCGGTCGGTTGCGATTGGTGGGCGGAGTTGAGAGAAGGGTTACATAGCGACCAGGCGTTAGCCTTTGTCCGAGCTTGCATTATCTTTAACATTACGAGTGAATGGGAAGCGCCCTACATTTTCTTTTTACACTAACCAAGTACCAACTGTGTCAGAAGTTTCGTGGTAAGTTTGTAGCGTGAAAATTCACGAAACTGACCTGTAAAAAAACTGTGATTCGCGTCTGGAAAATACTAATAAGAACGGAAATACAGTGGCTTTGGGTACCGGTGTGTTCTTATTGCTTATTCTAAAAATTTGCTATATTCTTCTACAACACCAATACAAAAATATAATAAAATCACGCAGGCCTGAAACGTTCATTGCGATAAATTTGCTGAAGTTGATGCACCAGTTGATGCATTCAAAGTTATCACCGAAAACTTAGCGCCCAAAGCGGACTGCCGTTTACAGGAGATTGTTGTAGGACCATGTCAGGAGACGTGCCATTCACAGTAGATTGTTGTAGGACCATGCCAGGAGACGTGCTGTTCACAGTAGATTGTTGTAGGACCATGCCAGGAGACG
>VOPJ01004865.1:0-115147 GCA_014673585.1 Semibalanus balanoides | reverse complement strand
ACGTCAGACACGTCAGACAGACGTCAGACACGTCAGACACGTCAGACAGACGTCAGATAACAGCCAGGGCTGACCGGCGGCTCAGAACGAGGCGCAGTCATGTATGACAACATAAAACGTTAATCCACTGGAGTATGCATCACATCTGTTCGAAAACAGTGACTCATCGAACGAGATAAGCGGCTATATTACTCGTTTGTGATAAATCACAGCAACAGGTAGAAAATAATGATTCATGGAATTGAATGGCTATGTTACACGGATCACCATAATGCTTGGTGGCACGGACTCTTACGGTCTTACGAGATGGCACAGTCTTACGAGACATGGCTCCAAATGCTCTTTCAAAAAAGGCAGCTCAATCCTTAAAGGAAGTGTGTCGGTTTTGGAGTGCAAAAATATGTTTCCTTACGGTAAGTATTACGGTAAGACTAGTATACGGTGGTTTGATTGTTGAATACGATGAAATTCACATCTGGAGCCCCTTTAGTTGAATTTTCACTAATATTGTTTGTGCTTCTTTGTTTCGGTATCGATCAAACTTGAACCACTGCAGTGAAGGTAATAAGAGTAAAGAAGATATGTAAAACGGCGCACCCAAGACAATAAACAATCGATACGAACAATATTAACAAACCACCGAAAAGCAGAATGGCCGTCAATGTTCTGTTTGGCTGCTGCTATCAGCGCTCGCGAGCTGTTTTGTCGAAATGCTATTGGCCGGCACTAACGATATGCCAGTAAATTTGTATTCGATACTATCAAGGCTTCTAGTAGTGGTAAGTCCTGTGGGGTCTATCCGATAACTTTTTGCACCCAGCCAGTTCCCGGGGTCTTTGTAATATCTCATCAGCTATAATAGTGTAAATTTGGATAAATGAGAAGAAAAAAAATGTTCGATTCAGAAAATTCATAAACTTATGTTCTATAAACCAGTGTCAAAAAGCGATGTCAGTAGACAAACTCCCTTTAAGAGCAGTATGTAACACTTCAGAAAAGTAAAGCTAGTGATATTCGATATTGCAAAGTTGTCTACCACGACGTCAGACTGTCGAGCTTGCGATCCATTATCGATTCCGAAGAAATCGATAATGCCGCCTTTCTATACACCAAATTGTCTGTAACCGTCCGCCAGCAGTGTTACTGTTCAGCCCACCAACAAGAGCAGTCTCACAGGACAGGCCAGACAGGACCGCGGCAGCACCCATGAACGTGGCGCAGACGGGGGGAAAGTTCAACAAGACAGGACAGACGGGACCGCGAGCTTCCGATCCATTATTGATTGCGAAGAAATCGATAATGCCGCCTTTCTTTACACCAAATTGTCTGTAACCGTCCACCAGCAGTGTTACTGTTCACTGTTCAGCCCACCAACGAGAACAGTCTCACGGGACAGGCCAGACAGGACCGCGGCAGCACCCATGAACGTGGCGCAGACGAGGGGGAAGTTCAACAAGACAGGCCAGACAGGACCGCGGCAGCACCCATGAACGTGGCGCAGACGAGGGGGAAGTTCAACAAGACAGGACAGACGGGACCGCGGTACGCACTCATGAACGTGGCGCAGACGACAGCCAGCATGATCCAGAGCCAGCAGCGGCAGGCGCGCCGACTGAACTCTGCCAGTCGCTGCGACTCCCGCTCCAACCGACCCGTGTTCTTATCCGTCAGCGCAGTGCTGCGCTCTAGTGTCTGAAAACGGAACCAGCCGGCGAGTGAGCCGAAATGTCCACCTGGTGGCCGTACGACGAACTAACGCTGCACAGCCGCCCCCGAAATGGCACCGAAACGATGTGAATACGAAACCTTGGTAGCTGACCTTCCTCGCAAGGATAGCTATGAAAATGACTTAATAATTGAATAAATAAATATATAACGCATATATCAACCCTTCAAGTTGAATGGTGTACCTTCTGGATATTAATGCCGTCCGAAAAGTGCAATACTTTTTGGTAGACGCTTCCCCAAACACATAATCACTTAACGGTGAGTTCAAACATGAATACGGAAATGTAAAAACTGCCCATGAACTCGACAGACATCTAGTCTGGAGTTGACATACCTCTCTATCTTTGGTGATGACGTTTTTGGCTATGATCGACTGCTCCTTGAGGTTTCTGGTGAGCGCCAGCATCTCCTCCGCGGCCCGCTCCTGCATCTCGTGGTGGCGCTTCATCACCTTCTCAAGGTCGTCCTCCACACTGGTACCACCGCTGCCTGGTACTGTCTCACCAGCTGAAACACACTCAGGTTCAGGTGGCGCCCTCTGCACTGGTAGTTCCAGTGTGGTACCAACGGCGGCCGATAACGATTGAATCATGGCACGGCAGGGAAAATACAACTACACACATACCTACTGGAACAGTATCTCCCGAGTCGCCTCATACCACATAGCAACCAGTCGAAATAACTCGGCCACCAGCAGCCTACTCACAACACAATCACGCTCCTAGTGTGTTATTCAGGAGTCTATGTCTGCAGACTCTCCCTCAGATCAGTACCGCCGGCCTCTGACCTGCTGCTGCCGGTCCCAGCAGCTGGGCCCGGGCCTCGGCGTGTGCGCGGCCGCCCCGCCGGTGTCTCAGCTCCGTCAGCGCGGGGCTGCTGTGAGCGCTGCCGCTGCTGACGGTCAGCACGGGAGAGGTGACGACGGGGCTGACAACCGGCCGGGACGACGGCTCAGCGGCCGGCGGCGTCACCTGCAGCCAGGTCAGCCCAAGGTCAGGTCAGCCCCGGGGTCAGGTCACCCCAGGGTCAGGTCAGCCCCGGGTCAGGTCAGTACGGGTCAGATAGGACAGCACTGAGAGATCACCAGGTCAGGCCAGACAGACCATTTTTATTCAGGCTCCGTCGGCCACATGATTACACACTAGCTGAAGCAGCGCAATGGTAACCGCGATATCGGTCACATCAACACACTCCTACGTCACACAGACCTCGCTGTTCAGCCTTACACAGGCAGCATGTTGAACAAGCTGGCAAAGAACTGTCGTACCGAAAAACAGTGTAAACCACGCCGTCCTCTGATGAAGAAGATGCACGCGTGCTGCTGCTTACCGGAGGGTCCGCTGGAAGGAAGCTCTGTAGGTGTTCGATCCGCCTCTCAAACTCGCTCATTTTCTCCGCACTCGGAGCGCTGAAAACACGACAATGAGTTGCAATATGTGCCTGCTTAGATGCACTAGATGCACTGAGCTAGTGAATACTGAGCCACGATTGATAGTCTCCGTGAGGACATTTGTCACACACAAAAATACACAAGCACGTGCAGCCTGTCTACTTTTAACGCTAGATCTGCCCAAATGTTGATGCTGGGCATGCATAGAACAAATGTCATATTGGCGCCGCTCTTAGGGGAAACCAAGTAATCGGACTTTTACTAGGTTGTCGCTTTCTATCTCGTGAATTGCACCTTTGCAGCAAAACAAAGCTGCACTCATATATGTACAGCTTTGCCTCTGAAGAAGGTCCAATTTCCGAGCCCTGACCATACAAACAGATGCAAATCGCGGAGCTATCAGTGGTGCTATACCAAGCGACACTGTATCAACTCCAGAGACATCTGCCTCAAATAGCTCACCTTGGACTGGATTTCAGGGCGTCATTCTGGCTCTGAAGCGCCTTAACGTACTGCAATCAGACACGGCATAAGATTAGAGCCACAGCCACTAAGCCGCAGTCTCATCATCAGATCTAATGGGATGAATTTCAATTATTAACGCAGTTAAACGAACGGAGTAATTAATACAACAACAAAAAAACAGGCAAAGGCAGTGAACGACATTCTATCGGTGTTGACATCAGCGTTAACCTGTCTGACAGCATCAAGTCTCACAAACATTCCCCTTACAGCCATGACAGGAAACGAACAAACGGGTCTGAGCTGGACTCCGAAGGTGACGGCGGCTGACACGGAACCGAAAATGGCGCTGATTAATGTCACTGGAAATATCAGCGTATCGGCCAGCCCCGGGGCCGCCAGCAGAAGAGCCCCCCCCCCCCCCCCCGGTGACTGCGGAGGTCTGCTGACCTGCTCGTACCGCCAGTTGTTGTCACACTCCTCGGCGGCCGCCATCTTCTCGCACTGAAGCAGAAGACGCGACAGGTTCACCTCCAAACGAGACGCCATCTTGAATCGAGAGACAGGCCACTCTATCACAGATTAATTTATCCCGATCTTATCGACTTCCTCGATCCACTCCGAGTTCGCCTGGAATCCTGCGGAAGTAACACAATGATTATTTCTTCATCAGATTATGATGAGAAACACGAAGATGATGGTGGTGGTGATGATAATGTGTGCTTTAGGGCGCACCGCCTACTCCGTCATAGTTAAAGTTAACTTATAGTCTCCCAATACCCCCTCCCCCCTCCAGATACTCAAACACAAACCAGTATTGCATTCAAAGTCCCAAATGGTGCAAGGACACAATGATAAGATCACCCAAGAACAAGGGCTCCCTATGCCACCTCGAGCGCACGGTTCCAACGCTACATCTCATTTACCGCACCAGCCGTTTCCCGAGCGCTACCAAAGGACGTCAGGCAGCCGTCACTGGACGGCTCAGGTGAACACACCCAAAACATGAACTTATCTCATTCCAACTGACGGCCTCGAGGTGACAAAACAGGACTCACTGGACGGCTCAGGTGGACAGACAGGACTCACTGGACGGCTCAGGTGGATAGACAGGACTCACTGGACGGCTCAGGTGGACAGACAGGACTCACTGGACGGCTCAGGTGGACAGACAGACTCACGGGGGTGAAACGCCTCAGGACAACAGAACTCACGGACGGCTTCAGGCGACAAGACAGACCCACTGCGACGCCTCGAGTGCGACAGACAGGACTCACTGGACGGCTCAGGTGGACAGACAGGACTCACTGGACGGTATAGGCGGACGGGTCGGGTTCACTGGACGGTATAGGCGGACAGGTCGGGTTCACTGGACGACACAGCCGCTCGGGTCGGCGCTGGAGCCGCGTGAGCCGGTGGCCGCCGACGCCTGTGATGACGTCACCAGCACGCCGGCGTTGCCGTACACAGCGTGCAGCGCCCGGCGGCGGTAGACGCCGAACGAGAACAGGCGCTGCCGCTCGACGGCGGCCCGCTGCCGCTGCTGGCTGGCGAAGATGCGCCGCGCAGCGTCACTGTAGCGCGTCTCTATCGAGAGGTGGGATGAGGATGAGGATGAAGAGCCAGAGGAAGAGGTTGATGAGGAGGAGCTGGCCGAGTCGGCCATCCGACAGCCATGCTGACCGGTCGGTCGCCGTCCGACCTGCACCTGCCAGAGGAGGTGGGACTCAGCAGGATGGCTGGTTATGGGGAGGATTTGATACCAGTAGGATTAATAGTTACTGGGTGGATGACCAGCAGGCTAGCTAGTTACTGGGGGACTAGGAAAATGGTGATGATGATGATTCGGGCTTTAGGGCGCCGGAAACTAGGAAAATGATATGGCTGATAGATAGCTACTGGATAAGGCTGGCAAGGTCAGGGTCTAAACAACAAGCTCTCCTTATTGTGAGATCTGACCTTGAAAATCAATCCATTCAAAAGGTTTGAACTGCATTTAAGAAAAAGTAAAATATGATATTGGCATTTCCAGCTACTCATTAGAGTGCCAATTTGACATCCAAGGCAATATGTACGCTAATGTGATTATGTATCGCAGAAGCATGATATTCACAGTAACAACAATAGCAGAGGCATGCCACAAGCCATTTCGATCACTGTGAAATACACATACTTGATTGACAGCAAGAGCTTGATGCCTCTGCAGCAAGAGCTTGATGAGCTTGATACATACTTGATGCCTCTGCATACATTCAAATTTAACAGAACCACTACTTCACTTTGTCATTCATCTGTATATGTATATAGAATATGTGAGGGCATATGCATGACAGTAGTTCAGAAACAGCTGCAAAAGAATAACAGTCAAGGCATATTAACCCCATGTCCAAAAAGTACCCATTCCCTGAGTGCCTAAATACCTTAACATTTAACATTATTTTGAATAAGACAGTATAATCAGGCAAGTGACCAAACACTGTTGTATACGCAAAATAATCACTAAAATCCTAAATACGCCGAGTTTAAAATATAAACAGAGTAAAAGACTATGGTGCAGAAAGCAGGACTAGCAAATCTTAGAGCAGATTAAAACCAAATATGTGTATTCAGGTTGCGCTGCAATTTACACGGCCCGTCAACAAAGTAACCATTTGAATTCCCTGACATTGAGCGCATTGGCTGCCTCGCAGGGCAGACTTTTCCACTTTGAGGCGGCTCGGTACGCAAAACACTTCTGAGTGCTGGCGAGCCGCACTCTCTGTAGATGGAGCATCTCAGTGCATGTTAGGCGGGTCTCGTGCGTCGCTACGTCTGATCGCCGATCGACCAGGACGCAGCGGGGGCGTCAGTATCATTCAGAGTGCTGTGCACCTTCTGGTAGTCATGCTCCTTGACATAGTTCATGTTATTGGTGGTGTATTAGTGCTTTATATAGTCTACACTATCAGTGTTTTGAGATAAAACGTAGGGTGTCTGGCTATCTATAATATTACTGTAATTTACCCTTGTTCCAGGAAAATAGGATCCCTTTAAGTTTAATGATTAAGCCCCCCAAGGCTTAGTCAGGAGAGTGTTAGGATTCAGATCACACCCAGTGTGGCAGATTGGGTTGAAGAAGTTGCTTCAGCTCTTGCTGTTCACCCCTGACTGTAAAGGCCAGTGGCAGAGGTCACCTTCATAGTCCAGTGATATCAGATGGTAGGGCAGACCATGTCCGGGTAGGGTACCCAGATGACAGTAATGCAGACATCTCCAAACACCAGACATGTCATGCTATTTATATTTTTTAGGGTATCAGTATCTACTATCTAGGGTACCTAAATAGCCCAACACAGACACATCCAAACACCACTTATCATATTATTGTCGTTCTTTAGAGTGTCAGTATCATGTACATCACCAAAAGCATGGCAAGTCTGGTGTTTTGACATGCCTGTCATTATGGTTGTTTCCCCTATGCTCCAGACTGCAAATTGTGGCAAGAGCATCAACAAGGTATTTGAGGCATCCCAAATCCTGACCCAAATGGGGCAGCAATCTGCCCCCTTTAAAATTATGTTCTGCCCTGAATAATATTGCTGCTGCCCTGGGCAGCAATTTTAGCCCCATAATTGCTAAAGCTGCCCAAATTTGATGTCTTGTTTCAACCCTGCCCTGACAAGATCTTGTTGAAACCTGCAATGTTTTGAAGACTGGCCTATGCCAGGCACATTGACACAAACAATATTTCTGCCAATTACCAGGAAGTACAAAGTCAGATAGTGGGTCCATTCAGAACCTGTGAAACAGTCACTACTTATTGCAGGGCCTAAATCCACACAGCACCACACTGAATCTGCACCAGCTTCTCCAAATCCACAACAGCCCAGACATTTCTGCACCAACAAAATCTAGTCAAAAATGCCTTGCTCTGTAGTCTGACCAAATTTAAATATGGAAAACTGGATCCAACAAATAAGGCACTTGGTTATTAGTCAAGTACCTATGCATTATATATGCATTTAAAGTTAATTTGTCACCTTTGTATTGGTTTTTAACTAAGATAGGTACAACATTACCTATCTTTGACCGTTATTGAAATGTCTATATTACTAAAACCATTTTCCCAAAAACTTTTAGTCATTTTTAACCAATTTAATTTATAATATGCAACATGGAGTCCAGGCTAGTTCTGCAGGTGATTAGCTGAAGCGACATAGACAATGTTGGTCCTGGGAGAAAACCGACTTGTATTTCTCAAACCTTGGCTGGATCACCCTGCTGCGAGTATGATAGCAAGACTGTTTGCATTCAAGTTGCAGAATTGTTTTGAAAAGATTGCGCCAATCTTTTTACAGCATAAAGGTTGTCCCTGTAGGCTCTATATACTCAAAGAATCATGTCCAAATTAAAAAGAAATAAAAAGTTAAGAATTTGAGAGAAACAAATATTGCCATCATTTTCAGCAGCACTTACTTCTAATTTTTACTACAACTGGCATATATTTCACCACTTTCAGAAAAGGGAAACATTCCCTTCAAAATATCAAACAATTAAATCATATAACATCAAGTCAAATTATCCATATGACAATTAATGTTGTTGTTGTTGTTGTTGTAGAGTTAGGGCGCGTAGCTGCTATGACAATTAATGCAAACCATAGGTCATCTAAGAAACATGAGGAAATAAATACTTACACTCCCTACACTTATATTTTCCGTAACCAGTGTAGGACTCAGCTTGAGCTGTTTATATTTATCAGGGCAATAGAACACTGTGTTTTTATTTTTTATCGTTTACGTCGGTCATTGTAATCGTATGCAACTGTAGCGCAGGAAATGTCGACATTGTATAGAGAGGGACAAAATAAACTGGTCTAGCCAGTGTCAGCTAGTACTTAGTACTTACCCAGATGTTTGACGGCGTGCCACTCCGTGAACCGTGCGAGAATACCCTCGGGCGTTTATTTAAATACCAATTTCTTTGTGACCTTATCAGTCTTGTACACTGAAAAAACGTACTTTGAACATAATATTTACTCACAACTAGTCTTCAAGACATGAAAGCAGCGAAATATACCGTAACTGCATCACTATATTTATAGTCCAGTCAGTCTGACCCAGAGCTCCTGCAACGGCAAAGTGGTTTATTTGATAACTGAATTATAGCTATTTATTCTTGATGTTCAGTGACTATGGATCTCATCAACCACTCACAGGATCGCCGAAGACGTGAGGAAGCGATAATACCTGGTAAGTTCCAATTGATCTTCACAGTTGGCGATTTCGTGCTCTGATTGTGATGGCGTTTTTCTAACGAACTGTCTGGCTTTTCAGAACTGCTGTATCTTGTGGCCAAGTTTTTGGATTCAAGTGCCTGCAAAAGCTCAGCAAAGGTATGTATAATCTACGATGGCATTGTTATGTCTGTGATGGCTGTAAGCAAACACTCACCTTTTCCTTTGTTTCAGGTTCTGTTCGAGGAAATACGGCAACAGAAGGTGAGCACTGCACATCGTGGCTTGCCGGTCGAATCTCGTGCTTTGGTGTCACGTGCGTTTGTTTACTACTTTTCCAGCTCATGACCCGAGCTTCAATCATTGACCCAACTGTTGTTCGTTTCAGTTGGTTCCGGATCGGTATGATTGGCTCGGAAATCGTCATGAACGGACTTTGGAAGAGTGGGTGAGTGAAATATCATCATTATTGCTATAAATTTAGTAAAACGTGGTTTAAGGGTTATTGCAGTTTTTGGACCTTAGGTCACGGGTGGTGTTTTGCATGACCTGCCACTTGCATTAGTCTCCCAGAGTTATTAAATAATTATGTTAATTGATTTAATAATGTATTCCCAGAACGATAACAATCCTAACATGAAGCGCTGTGTCGAGCATCTCAATCCTATTTCGTTCGGCACCGTCGGCGCCCGGCGCTCGGCCCCCGACCTGGCGCTGGGAACATCGAATGTGCCCGATACTGCGACCAAATCGTGAGGAAAGGGAGCAAAGCTTTGGCTTCGGCCGTGTCTGCGGGCGGATCGGGAACCAAAGCCGAAGTCGCTGTTAGTAAGGCTGTATTCTCGTTGGTTTGCTGGTCAACTTCGACCTTATGGTTAGGTACAGACGTTTGGCTTGTGGGCCGGCCAATCGTTGCGTGGTGGACCGTCGCGGTGGGCGGGGCTTGTGAGGCGCATGCACACCAAACTACTTTAGTGATGGACAAGAAGTTACCAACCGATGAAATTGTATATTATATATGTACTTTTTGAACATTTCCTGTTTTTGATATTATCTTCGTGTTTTACCCATGCCGTCCTCTTGAAAGGCATGGCTAGTAAACATGGTATTTTCATGAAAATCCATTTTTATCTCTCGAGCTTTTAGGTCTGAGACTGATGTTATGGTCTGGCGAAACCGCATGGCTTGTCAGTTAGAGCGCCCATTTTTAACTATTGGGACACACAAATCCGCGGTAGTCCACAAAAACTCCACAAACAAAACGCACTCAAACCTTTAAAATGTGTGAACGTAAATGGGCGTTTGTATTTAAGAAGTTGCAAATTGTATTATGATAAAAGTGACCAAATGGCATGCTTACAATGACGTGTTTGTTATATGTTGAATGTTGATAGTCTTAATTTATGTATAGAACGCAAAAAGCCAACTTAAACTGATGTTCGTCTAACGTCTTCCATGATGCGTTTCCCATGCATTGGCTAGCATGAGTTGTTTTCCCAACGGTATCTGTGTAGGCTGGTGTCTGGTTTCAAATCAGGCACGTAGCCAGGATTTGTATCAAGGGGGGGGGGCACGTCGTTGGAAAAAACAAATTTCGCTCCTCACCCATATGTTGTTGACTGGGGGGGGGTATGGTCAGGTTATCAGAGAATCCCATTTAATCAAGTGTAAATTTGTTTTGCTGACGGGCATGACCCCCTCAGTGCACGCTTGGCTACGTCCCTGTTTCCAATACGTGTCTCCTGCCTGTACGTTTCTCGTGGCCCGGTGACGGGCAGGTCGCGACAATGCGTCTCGGCGGAAATCCCTTTACATGTGTACGTCTTCACGTGCGCATCAGGCCCGGATGCACCCGCACATCGGCGGCGACACGCTGCTGCGCATGTGCGGCAACCTGCTGCCGCTGCTGGACCGGGTGGCGCCCAGCGGCGTGCGCGGCCTGCACTCTCTACTCGGCGCCGGCTCCAACTCGTCCCTGCGCACCGAGCCAGGTCAGTCGATCTGTCGCCTGGCTGTCCGGCTCAGTGAACCCAGCAGTGCTCACTGTTACCGCGATCCACTGTACACATAAGATGTAGCTCCACAAATCAATAATCTTTTGCCAGATATTTTCGTTTGAAACGTTACCGTGTTTGATTACAAATGTATACGTAGAGCTGACGTAAAGCTGGCGAATGAGTGTGGTATGCCGTTTCGATGTCAGACAATAGTACACAGACACATCTTAAGCAATGTTTGTTGATTGTGACAGTCAGAAAGTACCGCGTTCAAACTGCCTGGTTGCACTCGTTTGTGCCTTAGCAACAAGCGACGTCTATTTTTACGATACTTATTTATGAACACTGTCATAGTGACGTCCAAGTCTATGTATTTTGCCTACTGTATCTGTGATGTTTTGCGATATTCTTATCGTATCATACAAATGTCGAATTCGCGACCATTCAATTCATGTTAACCGGAAGATATAAGGTCGTGCGTCTTTTTACACAACGCTCGTGCGTTCTTCTTTTCTCCATGCCAGTTAAAGCCTGTGCGAATTTCATCTTATCTCTGTCACGATCCTTCTTCAATATTTGTCGTGTTTATTGAATATGTTCAACACGGCGTCGCTTCACTCCCAAAGTTGTATGTATTTGTTATGTCTGTCTGCGTGTGTCTTACGTCTCCGCTGGCGTCTCCTAATCGTCTCGTCTCCGCCTGGCGTCTCCGCTTTTTAGGTGGTCAGCCGATGTCTGTCTGTCTGTGTCTGTGTGTCTGCGTGTGTCTGACGTCCCCGCTCTTTAGGCGGTCAGCTGCGCCATCTGTCCGTGGACCGCGTGGTGGCCAGGATCGGAGGACGGCCTCTGCTGGACCCTGTCAATCTGAGGCACACACCCACACTCCGTGAGTTACCCCTGACCTTTGCCCCACCCCATGACACCCCTGACACCCTGACCTGTCAGTCTGAGGCACTCTGTGAGATTGCCACCCAAACCCCTCCAAACCCTTGACACTCCGCCCTGGCCTCGACACCCCTGACCCCACCGGCGGTACCCCGACCCCCGGCGGTATCCCGACCCGTCAGTTTGTTCACGATGTGCCCATTTCATTTTACTCGTGCCCTGCTAGTATGAGTTACGCGGTACTGGTTGTGGCCTGCCCATATACCCGTCAATCCAGTATAACACAGATTGATTAGATTCGCCCCAGCGCTCAATATTTGCATCTGAAAGTGGTGGCAGCTGCCATCGGTCGGCGGAAGCGGAGCTACAAACAGGTTTGTTGACGTCGGGACCTGCGCCAACTGTGCTCCCTGTTTTGTGAATGTAAAGCGTTCACCAAGCAAACAAGCCCTGTCAATGAATTGTAATTACGGAACCGGTTGTTAGGTGGGGGGCCCACAACAAGCTACGATGGACGAATGACTCCGTAGCTCGATTGCAGAAATTCCTCCAGGCATGACCGTGTATTGTGTGCCGGCCAGCTGACTGCTGCGTCTGCCCACTGACCGTGTGTTGTGTCCCGGGCCGGTAGCGGTGAGCAGTTTCGGCCGTGAGCTGCAGGGCAGCTGCTCCCGCCATCACCTCACCACCGGAGGACGGCTGCTATGCCGCACCCAGCTGCTGAAGCGCACCCTGGGCCACCTGTCGGCCGTCTACTGCTGTCTGTTCGACCGCAGCGGCTTCTGCGTCATCACCGGCGCCGACGACCGGCTGGTGAAGGTGTGGTCAGCGCTGGACGGCCGGCTGCTGTCCACGCTGCGTGGCGCCGCGGCCGAGATCACCGACCTGGCCATCAGTCCGGACAACACCCTGCTGGCGGCCGGCAGCTGCGACAAGGTCATCCGAGTCTGGGACCTGCAGACTACCGCGCCGGTAAGGACCAGAGGACAGACAGGCAGAGACACAGACCGACACAGACTCAGGCACCGACAGACACAGACACAGACACAGACACAGACGCAGGCACGGACACGGAGACAGACCACAGACACAGACAGACAGACGAGTCTGGGACCTGCTGACCACCCCATCGCGCCGGTAAGGACCAGAGGACAGACACTGACACAGACACAGACCACACAGACACAGACACAGACAGACGAGTCTGGGTCCTGCAGACCACCGCGCCCGTAAGGACCAGAGCGTCCTTGTGGCTGTGTTTAAGGACACAGCCACGGACAGACAGACGAGCTACGTATCTGTCGACCTCCACAGCACACGGCTGGCACAAGTCAACACGGCACAATCAGCTGTCCTTCACAAACTATTAGTTCCTGAATCTTGGACATGTGCCTTTTATTCTCTTTAAATGAAGTTGTTACCGAGTTTTACCTTCTGGCCTTAGTGGTAACTGGCAATGTGAACATCATATATCAAACAAGGATTTCAGCTCCCCATTCTCCCGTACCCGGCGATTGACACTAGTTGCCGACCTGTCCGACAGGTGGCAGTGCTGTCTGGTCACGGCGGCATGATCACCGCTCTGGAGTTCTGTCCGGGCCCGCTGCCGCGTCAGCGCTTCCTCGCCTCCACCTCTAACGACGGCTGCGTGGCGTTCTGGAGCTACCGTGAGCGGGCGGGGGCGGCGCCCGGCGCTGGCGGCGGCAGTGTCCAGTTCGCCAACAGACCCGTCAAGATCAACGAGCGCCTGCGCCCCGGCCAGGCGCAGCTCATCTGTGCCGCGTTCAGCGCTGGCGGCACCTTCCTGGCTATAGGCGGCGCCGACCACCACGTCAGGTGAGGGGCGGGCACGACCGTGGTGCAGCGGGCAGAGCGTTGGACTGGTGACGGAACGGTCGTGAGTTCGAATCTCGCCTGCTCCTGCGGACGCGAACTTTGTTGTGACCGACGTTTCCGTATGCCTTAGTAAGTCAAGATCGGTGGGATGTAAATTCCCATAAATAATTGTATTATTCGGGCGATTAGCCTCAGGTGCCACTTGCTGGTGCCGACCTCGAGGGAGTGGTGTCGGGATGACCATGGGCGTCAGCTGTGTAGCCGGATCGACAGTGGTAGGCGGGGTGATCACGCATGCAGTTCTTGTCGTTTTTATAGCTCAATTCCTCCAAGTGAGAGCAATTTTCTGCTTGGGTCAGTTTGTTGGAAAATAGAACCCGCTTTACCAAGAAAAGTATATTTAATGTGCCTAGTTTGTCCCGCACTCTGATCGTGCAGACTACGATGCCTTTCGTATGCAGAAATTATCATCAGAAGCCTACCAATGCATTACGGGCGGGTGGTTTGCTGCCTGCTGATCTGTCCTCTTTCTTAACTGCCAGCTGATCTGCCCTGTGATCTGACCGGTGTCCTGTGTCTGTACTGTCAGCTGACCGGTGTCCTGTGTCTGTACTGTCAGCTGACCTGTCCTGTGCTCTGACCGGTGTCCTGTGTCTGTACTGTCAGCTGACCGGTGTCCTGTGTCTGTGCTGTCAGCTGACCTGTCCTGTGATCTGACCGGTGTCCTGTGTCTGTACTGCCAGCTGACCTGTCCTGTGACCTGTCCTATGACCTGTCCTGTGATCTGACTGGTGTCTGGCCGCCAGGGTGTACCGGACCGACTTCCCGGACGGCCCGGAGCGGATCCTGGAGAACCAGGCACACACGGACCGGGTGGACAGCATCCAGTGGTGCCACACCGGCTGCCGCTTCATCTCCGGATCCAAGGACGGCACTGCCATCGTGTGGACGTTCGAGCGCCAGGAGTGGAGCCAGCGCAAACTGTCTATGGACCGGCGGCCCGAGTAAGTCGCGTACTGCGGCGCGCAGCTAGCCGCGGGTTACGGTTCGCTGGGGCGTAGCTGATGTTCGGTGTTGACTTTTTCCACGCTGCCACCCGTAAGCAGGGGACTTCAAGTGCCCGGTGACTGCCTTGGTGATAGCGGGGGTGAGCCAGGAGTGCCTGTGTGACACTAGGAGCGCCTGTCTCGGTATCTGTGCCGGTTCTCGTTCACTGTACCTTGCTGTGTGGCTGCAGTCAACTGGACGCCAGCAGTTGATGTTCCCGACTGGCCTTCGTGGCGCAGAAGTTGGCTGGTCAGTGTCTGGCTGTGGATGTGTCGCTCTCAATGTTCCGGGTCCGGGTGTCCGGCAGGTTCCGGGAGCCACATGATGACGGCCGTCAGCGGCCACTGCGCGTCACCATGGTGCGCTGGACCACTGATGACGCGCGCGTCATCACCACCGTCAGCGACACCAGCTTCAGAGGTACGTCATATTCTGATCACGTCAGTGACACGTCATCGGACCACGTCAGTGACACTTCATGTTCTGACCACGTCAGTGACACTTCATCGGACCACGTCAGTGACACGTCCACCTGCGGTGGCAGGTACACAGAGGTTCAAAGGTGCACAGGCCTCCGCGATCAGCGCCCATGTCTTATCTGGTCGAGTCTTGTACCCAATCCAACGTCTGTAACCGGGTGATTGTCGGTAATGGAGCGTGATGCGTTACAACTGCTGTATTCGGTGATGTCTTCACTGTTCGGTCCTCCCACATCCCCGAACCGTCCCGACTCGATCCGCGTCTGTAGGTGGAGACGGGCTAACCTAACTACATTGTCTGTACTGTACCCCGCCTGTCGCCAGTGTGGGAAGCGGAGACGGGGCTAACCCAACTACCAGACATATGCTTGGATCCGGGATCCAGCTGATATATGAATATATGTGTCATGTGTCCTGGGATTCACATGGGACACCAGATCCAGGTACACAATAAGCAGAGGAATCCAAAAAGATCCCAGATATTTATATATTTTATGCGTAGGGATCCACTGGGATTCCAAATCTAACTTCGGGATCCAGGCACGCTGGTAGGTACCGACTTCTTGCTAATGTTATCATATTGACAAATTATTTACAATATCTATGTTTGCTAATGGGTACAACTTTCAGGGTGATTTGCAGGTTCTAATTATCTACTCAGTACCTACTACATACGCAAAATAGAGACCACAAATTTCGATGTCAGTCCCTGCATGTGTTTTAAGATATAAGGCTCGTTTTAAATTAGAGATCCACTGAGATGCCATATTCTGAAGCATTTTACGCTGAGGGGTCCAGAAGGATCCCATATCTTCATGCTTTGCATGCAGAGGGATCCACTGGCATCCAAGATATTCGTGCATTTTATACCGAGGGATCCGCTGCGATCCCAGATCCAACTTCGGCATCCCCGCACAAGTCTGCTTACTACTGTACCCCGCCTGTGGCCAGTGTGGGAGGCAGAGATGGGGTTAACCTAACTACTGTACCCTGCCTGTCTCCCCAGTGTGGGAGTCAGAGATGGAGTTAACCTAACTACTGTACCCCGCCTGTCTCCCCAGTGTGGGAGGCGGACACGGGCCGGCTGCTGCACCTGCTGGCCGGTCACTCAGACGAGGTGTATGTGGTGGAGAGCCACCCGACCGAGCCGCGACTGGTACTCAGCGCCGGACACGACGGCAAGCTCATCATCTGGGACGTGTGCGCCGGCACCGAGCTCGCCTCCTTCTACAACCACGTGAGTCGGGGGAGGAGGGGGATGGAGATCTGGGGGGGCAGGTATGGGGTAGGGTGGACTGTGGAGTAGGGGAGTTGAGTCAGGAGGGGAGTTGAGCGGGGAAGTATGCGTTCCTGGTTAGACATCAGTGAGCTTTGCTGGCTTATGGTGGACCAAAAGGGGGCTCATTATAATGCAGCTCGTCTATGCGATCTTATTTTAGGAGGAACGACGTCGTGTTGCTGCTCACTCATAGATTGCAAAGTTGGCCTGTCTTCATTACGGTGTTGTTACAGAACTGGTTGAGTTGTTAGGTAACGGCGCTGTGAATCCGAGCCGTGTTTGACGATGACCTCGGTCCGGCCGCCGTTTCAGATCGAGGGTGAGGGCCACGGCGGTCTGTTCGACGCCCGCTGGTCGCCTTGTGGTCTGTTCATCGCTGCCACCGACTCCCACGGCCACCTCTCGCACTTCGGCGTCAGCAGAAACGACAAGTTCCAGCGGGTGAGTGTGCCGACCACCATCACCCCGCCCCGCCCCGCACATTCTGCCTTGGTATTGTTACTAGTTCTCAGTCCCACACGTAAACGTCTCCGCTCTGCACTCGTCCCGGCCGGCTCTGCCTGCTCTATACGTTTCCGACCGGCCTCTCTGCCCATCCCGTGTCCCGTCCTGCCGTCCCTCTCTCTCTCCTCCCTCACCGTGTCTGGTTATCCCTCCCTCCCCTGACCCTCCCCTCCCCGCCTCGTGCCGCAGGTACCATATGAGCAGTTCTTCCACACGGACTACCGTCCTCTGATGCGGGACGCGCGGCACCAGGTGCTGGACGAGCAGACGCAGATAGCGCCGCACCTGCAGCCGCCACCGCTGCTCGTCGACAGGGACGGCAACCCTCAGCCGCCGGCTGCCCAGCGGCTGGTGCCCGGCCGCGGCCACATGACCGACCAGCAGCTGCTGCCCGTCCTGCAGCCTGTTAATGGTGAGTGGCTGAGGTGGGGGCTGATGTGTCGTTACTGGAGTCTGGTGATGGTGTGAGGTCCGCTGTTGGCTGGTAACACCCCGGCTAGCTGGCGTGTTGTGTCGTGTTGTGTCGTGTCGTGTCATGTCGTGTCATGCTGTCGAGTTTTGATGTCACGGGATTACTGTAAGTATATATTTTATCCCCGTGTACGATCACGTCTACTGTCCGGCTTCATCTATGGCCACGTGTAATGGCATCTGCCGCGATGTGACCGCGGTGTGACGCCCTGTGACGCCCTGTGACGCCCTGTGACGCCCTGTGACGCCCTGTGACGCCCTGTGACGCCCTGTGACGCCCTGTGACGTCCTGTGACGCCCTGTGACGCCCTGTGACGTCTTGTGACGCCCTGTGACGCCCTGTGACGCCCTGTGACGCCCTGTGACGCCCT
The DNA here is from genome assembly GCA_014673585.1 of Semibalanus balanoides. Classification (NCBI taxonomy): domain Eukaryota; kingdom Metazoa; phylum Arthropoda; class Thecostraca; order Balanomorpha; family Balanidae; genus Semibalanus; species Semibalanus balanoides. The sequence goes on along the minus strand of VOPJ01004865.1, from coordinate 97,483 downwards.
GTGACGCCCTGTGGCGTCCTGTGACGCCCTGTGACGCCCTGTGACGCCCTGTGACGTCTTGGTGAGCCCTGTGACGCCTGTGACGTCCTGTGACGCCCTGTGACTCCTGTGACGTCCTGTGACGCCCTGTGACGCCTGTGCGTTTTTTGGTGACGCCCTGTGACGCCCTGTGACGTCCTGGACGCCCCTGTGAGCCCGTGGACGCCCATATGACGCCCTGGTGACGCCTGTGACGCCTGTGACCCCTGTGACGCCTGTTGACCGCAGTGGATCGCGTGTGACGCCCTGTACGCCCTGTGACGCCCTGTGACGCCCTGTGACGCCCTGTGACGCCCTGTGACGCCCCGTGACGCCGTGTGACCGCAGTGGATGAGGAGGATGAGGTGGACGTGGAGCAGGTGGGGCCGTCCGGTCGTCAGCGGCGACCCACCATTGACGACATGATCGAGCGGCTGGCCATCGAGCAGGTGATGCTGGAGACGGGTACGTACCGCCTACACCGCCGACCGGGGCCACTGCACCGACACACCGACCGCTGCTGTCCGATTCAGAGCATTTGTCGCAGGCGGTCTCTTTGTTTACACTTCTTCCTTCCCGTTCAAAATCCCTTCAAATTGTGTAGCAATTAATGGAATCTTGTTCAGGCTGCACTGTGCGCATATGCGTGTGTGTGTGTGCGTGCGCGTCTGCCTGTGCGTGTGCGTGCGTGCGTGCAATGTACATCGTTCGCCTGTCTGACTGTCCCTTGTCTGCCTCCGGACAGCAGCGGAGGAGGCGGCGGCGGCGGAGGCTGCCGATCCGTCTGCAGCTGAGGCTGTGGAGACCGCGGGAGAGGCCGGACAGGTGCCGGCGGCCCCGGCCCTGGCCCCGCCGCGGCCCCCTGCCGCCTCTGACTGGCGACACCGGAGGGTGGCACCCAGACTGTCGGCCCGTCAGCTGCGGCACCAGCTCGAGCACAGGTCAGTACAACTCGGCTACATGTCAGTCAGGGTCGCATTACACGTCACGTGGTAAGGCTGGGCTTGTCAAGACGGATTGGGATCCGAGACTGGGGACTGCTTCTACTCGAGGGCATCGCCACCCCCTGGAAGACGGAAGAAATACGAACTCGTCGTGTTTTGGCCTGTAATGCCTGAGAGGGAGCTCGTTTTGTGAGCCCTATTGCTCCTGGCGTGGGACGTTGGTTTGACGAGCGACGCCGCTCTATCGGCAGGGAGCTCCATGCTCCTGGCGTGGAGACGTTGGTTTGACGAGCGACGCCGCTCTATCGGCAGGGAGCTCCATGCTCCTGGCGTGGGACGTTGGTTTGACGAGCGACGCCGCTCTATCGGCAGGGAGCTCCATGCTCCTGGCGTGGGGACGTTGGTTTGACGAGCGACGCCGCTCTATCGGCAGGAGTCTGGAGGCGGAGCTGGAGCAGCAGCAGTACGAGGAGGAGATGACCAAGCCGCCGCGGCGGCGGGCAGCCTCGCCTACCCAGCGCCGGCTGACAACCCGTGAGCGTCACCGCCAGCGGGCGCTGCGCCGGCGCCGCCCGCCGGACCAGCCAGCGGAGCCGTCTGAAGCCCAGCAGCAGCAGCAGCGGCGGGAGGCGGAGCAACGGGAACAGCGCGTCACCAGGGCAGCCCGCTCCGCCCGAACACCGTTCAGCAACGACTTTCGAGGTAAGGCAGGCGGACCGCTGTGTCTGGTCAGCGTGGAGAGTTACGCGTTCTTACGGGTTACTGAGTTTGTTTGAAGACATGTCAGTGAGACAGTTATGGGAGTCGGCTTGTGAAGTGAGTAGTCCATTCATGTTCCCTTAGCCCGCGCACTGCAGGGGGGGTTGATTTCCGCCCCCCCTCAGGTTTTTCTGGAGTAGCGGAAAAACGGCGGCGTTCGCAGCGCCGCCAAATTTTCGTACACCTGTTTGGGCTCAAATTACCCACACTTTTGGAAAAGTTTTGACTTCAAGGTCATCTCAGGTCAGGTCACAAGTCCAGCGTCAAGTGCCTTCACTAAAAAAATGTTTTGCGTTCGTGCCAAAGCCACAGTCTGTTTTCGAAAAGTTTTGAAATTGCAGGATTTCATAGAATATCCAGTACCTACAACTCGTATATCTCCGGATTTTCGTATCGGTGACAAAGGTCAGGTCATTTCCTGAGCCCCATTAATAAGTGAATGGGAAACATAAACAAATGCTTCCTTTCAGTAAACATTCATTGGATCAGGCTAATTATTCAGAATCAGCTATTTTAGCCATTCTGAAATGATCAAGGTTGCAATTGTTGCTCAGTGATTTATGCAAGGTAATCGTGAGGTCATCTGAGGTCTCAGCAATGATTTGCTTATAACTCTTGATAGAAAAGATAGAAGACGATTTTAGTTGAACCAATGGTGTTCGTCTCGCCTGCCGCGTTTCCCCTATGCAACATGACTACCTGGGTCACAAAATGACCTTGACCTGAAGGTCAAATTTTTGAAAATTGACATTACCAGGTCACCGTGTATATGTTTAAAGCGGCATCAATGAGACAACAATGGCGTCAAATGATTTTTCCTATCTTCTTAGGTGACATGCATTCACGAAAAACTGTTTTGGCTAAAAAACAAGTATTTTGAGCCTTATCATGAAGCCTCTGAGCTGAACTATTGATCTGAGATCATTTTTGAGGACATACATGCGATTGGCAAATTTTCAATAGCTATCGATTGCGTCTCTAATTGTTTGCCCCTACTATCATAGTTCCGAGACTGATCGGGGGGTTTTTGGAAAAGAGTTAAAAGAGTCCTAAACCGGGGAAACTCTGACTTTGGTGACCACGGTGAGCGTCGATTGTGACCTGAATCCAAGAAAAGATGAAAAATAACTTTCGATAGAGCTTGCCTAGACTATTCTAATGGCGTTTTCCGGCCTTGTCGCTACGTTGCGTGTTTTGGAGATCTCAACGGGGGGGGCGGAAATCAACCCCCCCCCTGCAGTTCGTGTTCGGCGCGAACCCCCTGCAGTGCGCGGGTTAGTTGAAAGAGCTAAGGTGTATGCTATGACATTAGCAAATTTGAATTTGCGATGGCGACTGGCAGTCGTGTTCTTGGAGGCCAGTCGTTTGATAGTTCGCCTCAGTTGTTCCATGGTAGCCTGACGCCCTGCTCAGTGGGACGACCTTTGACCGGTGACCGTCCCTGCAGAACCCAGACAACCTGTCCGAGCTGGCCACGACCTCGGCCTCGTCGTCGGCCTCGGATGATGACGATGATAACGAGGCGGGGTGCGGCGCGCCGCTCGGACGCCAGCGAGTCCAGCGAGTACTCGGACTGGGTGGCCGAGTCTGGAGTGACGCTCAACCCGCCGAAACGCCAGCCGAAACGGGTCAGTACGGCGGCAGGATCACGGTCCCGTCACAGAACTGTCTCCGTCTCTTTCTCTTTTCTTTCTCTTTCTCTTTCTCTTTCTCTGTCTCTTTCTCTTTCTCTTTCTCTGTGTCTGTCTGTGTCTGTCTGTGTCTGTCTGTATCTGTCTGTGTCTGAACAGACAGCAGAACAGTAATGTTGTCTGTCTGCTGTCTGCCTGTCTGCTGTCTGCCTGTCTGCCTGTCTGCCTGTCCTGCCTGTCCTGCCTGTGCTGCTCTGTCTGTCTTGCTGTCTGCCTTCTGCCTGTCTGCCTTGTTGCCTGTCTGCCCTGTTTGCCTGTCTGCCTGTCTGCCTGTCTGCCTGTCTGCCTGTCTGCCTGTCCTGCCTGTCTGCCTTCTGCCTGTCTGCCTGACTGCCTGACTGCTGATGCCTGACTGCCTGACTGCCTGCCTGTCTGTGTCGGCCTGTCTGCCTGTCTGTCTGTCTGCCTGTCTGCCTGTCTGCCTGTCTGCCTGTCTGCCTGTCTTGCCTGTTGCCTGTCTGCCTGTCTGCCTGTCTGGCCTGTCTGCCTGTCTGCCTGACTGCTACTGCCTGACTGCCTGACTGCCTGCCTGTCTGCCTGTCTGCCCTGTCTGCCTGTCTGCCTTCTGCCTGTCTGTCTGCCTGCTGTCGTCTGTTGTCTGTTCTGCCTTCTGCTGCCTGTCTGTCTGCCTGTCTGTCTGCCTGTCTGTCCTGCCTGCTTGTCTGTCTGTTCTGCCTGTGTCTGTCTGCCTGTCTGTCTGCCCTGTTGTTCTGCCTGTCTGTCTGCCTGTCTGTCTGCTGTCTCGTCTGCCTGTCTGTCTGCTGTATGTATGTAGGTTGTTGTATGTATGTCTGTATGTATGTATGTATGTATGTATGTATGTATGTCTGTCTGTCCGGCAGCTGACGGCCCGGCAGCGGGCGGGCTGTGAAGGCCGGTGCTGTATTGTACGGTTGTGATGTATGTCGTCCCCGGCAGCTGACGGCCGGCAGCGGGGCGATTCGGCGCGGATGCGGAGCGGCGCCTCAGATCCAGAGCAGAGCCGCCAGCCCGGTCCGTCCGGTACCCAGTCCGGCCCAGCAGACGCGCTGTCAATCGCCCGCCGCCGCCGCGCCCGACTCCCCGGCTCCGCGGCCTCCCGGCCTCGCCTGTGGCGGCGCCAGGCACCAGCTCGGAGCGGCAGCGGCCCGCCCGCGCAGCCAGGAAACGGGTCAGTACGGGGGTGACTAGGGTGGGGCAGGCCTGTGAACGTAGGAGGGCCAGGACGGGACATGGTGGAATAATGGTAAAATTGTATTTGCCATGACCTTCTGGCAGCTGTTAGACTAGATGCTGCTTTTCTCCCGCCTATTTTTCCACGCGTGTTTGTCCTTGTGGGAAATCGCCTACTGCGTATATATCAGTACATTGTTTGTATCGTCTTAAGATTTCCTTACATGGTTTAAGCCATACGTGACGTATCTACTACGTATCATGTTATGAAGCCGGTAGCTCTGGCATCAGCTGGTGTCTGACGCTGGTGCCGTTACAGGGTGGTGCTGCCGGCGGCAGTAGTGGTGAACCGTCGGCGGCCAGCCCGGCCCCGGCGGCGGCCTCCTCCAGCAGCCATCTGCAGATGGTGGAGCCGGCTCCGTCCGCCTGGCTGTCGGAGGTGCTGCCCAGGAAAACACCCTACTTCCCACAGATGGGAGACGAGGTGAGACTAGCTTCCCGCAGATGGGAGACGGGTGAGGCTAACTTCCCGCAGATGGGAGACGAGGTGAGACTAACTTCCCGCAGATGGGAGACGGGGTGAGGCTAACTTCCCGCAGATGGGAGACGGGGTGAGGCTAACTTCCCGCAGATGGGAGACGGGTGTGGCTAACTTCCCGCAGATGGGAGACGGGTGAGGCTAACTTCCGCAGATGGGAGACGAGGTGAAGACTAGCTCCTCCGCAAGATGGGGAGCACGGATGATTACAACTTCCGCATTGGGAACGGGGTGGACTAACTCCTGACAGATCGGAGACGAGGTTAGAGGCTAACTCCCTTTAGGGGGGGGGGGAGGAAGCAAGAGAAGGTAAGACTGCAGCGGGTGTTAGTAGCGCCTGCGACAGAGTTCTGGCCCGCCACAGCCTGGACAGGTAGTACGATTCCTCTGGTTACGAATGTAACGTGGTGATGACATCATGGCGACACCCTCATGTTATGTATGTATTGACAGTTAAAACATCCAACAATAAAATGGCTATTCCGAGTGTTCGAGTTCGTAACGTTAAAAGGTGACGACATTGTTAAAAGGCACTCGTAAGCACGCATTCACCAGGCAAATGATATAAGCACACATCCAATACACAACACACTCTGCGAGGTTCCAGGCTCACTCCCAGCTAAAGGATTGCAGCGTTGCCATGCCTTAAAAGACGCGAGCTTACGAGTGTCGAAGTTGTCCAGAGGGTAAAGTGTTGTCACAGTTTCGCGATGCTGCTAATAGGAGGCGCCGCCCTTCCGCGCCTCCATTCATTCAGTGTCCTGACGAGTAGAACGGGACGCAGAAAAGAGAAGAGTATAGGCCTGAAATTATGAGAGGCAAGCGACTTGCGTGTTCGCCGGATTACGTCGTAATTTTGTGAGCAAAGTGAACAGGTGCTGTTGAGAGAGCCTCGCGGGAAGGAGGCCAGCCTAGTCCTCACGCACGTCCGTATATATGATCAAATTTGCGACGGCGCGGAGGCAAGCGCATCGCAAAGTTCTGGATTTTTTGGAGGCGTTGTGTGTTTTTCTCCGACCCGTTGCCATAAACGGCAAGGCAGTATCGAACGTGCGAGAGGACCAAGGCATTGACCAAGGTGGGCTGAAGATCAGGCGGGATCTGATGACGCACGGGTGAGACAGGCCGATGTGGATACCGTTGCATTTTTTGACGAGGTCAGAAACGTGAGAGTCCCAGGTGAGGTACTTGTCGAACACTACGCCAAGGTTCCTCACGGTGGGTCCCTATCACCGCACTGCATCTTCGCGGAACCGAACGGTGATGGGAAGCCATCGCCACGACAATTTTGACCGGGAACCAAGACTTAAGTTCCGTTTACTTGCATTTACTATTTCGGACCTTTTGCGAATGGAAACCAGACGTCCAAGGAATCTACAATGTCTGGTTCCATTTGTAGCAATGTAAGCTGCGGCCTGCGGAGAGGGAGTCCTTCTTTTTGCCAGATAATCAACACACTTGCGGTTTCGTCAAGCGTACTGACACCATCGTAGGCGCCGTCAGGGGCAAAACGAGACAGGTCCGTTGGCAAAGATCGGGAAGAGGAGTGGCCCAGAGAGGCATCCTTGAATAAAAAAAGAACAAAAAAAACCAGACAACAAACACGATGGGATTGGGCTGGGGTCTGGAAAGGTGCCGGTTGCCACGCCCGTCAGCAGTACAAATCGATTGGGTATGACCATGAAGGTAAGAAGAAAACCAGGTAGGATCGATAAAATAGGCTTGAAGTATGGAAATCTGTCTCCCATCTGTCTGCCTCTCCCTGTCGCGACTGACCAGCCGCCTTGTGGTCGTGTTTCAGCTCATCTACTTCCGCCAAGGCCACCAGCTGTACGTCGAGGCGGTGAAGCGGCGTAAAATATACGACATCAGCCCGCGCAGCCTGCCCTGGGCCAAACAGACACTACGGGTGAGTGTAGGCTGAGAGAGGCGTGCCGGCAGTCCGCGGTCATGACAGGGTGCGCCGCTGTCGGGTGCACGCCATGAATGGCCGCCTCGGCCCGCTCAGTGGGTCTGTGTTGAAGGAGCAGCACTGCAGGTTTATAAGTGTCAGTGAGGTCATGCATTAATCGGCCGGAAGAATGATCGATGTGTCTACCGCGGCTGCTTTTGCTGTCTTGGTGGCCCTTTCCTGTGAACTGGTGACTTGACCTGTCCTACTGACCGGATGACCCTTGACCGTGACCTGACCGGTGAAGTACTGACCGAGTGACTGCCAGGTGACCTGCACCGAGTGACCAGACCTGTGACCTGACCCTGTGAGCCTGACCGTGACCTGACCTGTGACTGACCTGTATCACCTAGACCTTGTGACCTGATATTGTGACCTGACCTTGTCAAAACTGACACGCGTGACCCGCTCGTCCTACTAGACGGTGACCTCGACCGGTCGACCTGACCGCGTGACACTGACTGTTGACCTGACCTGTACATGCTGACCTGTGTCCTGACAGCCAGGCGTGACTGGTGAGGATTATCGGCATCAAGTACGAGCTGCGTCCGCCGTGCCTAGTGTGCCAGAGCTCGGTCGGCGGACCCCGGGAGACGGGCGCCGTCAGACGGCGGCAGCAATTCACATCAAGTTACAGACATGCAGGACGTGGTGGACTTTCTGGTGCTGCGGCCCGCATACGAGACGGCGGTCAGCCGCGACTGGAAGAAAGGTGAGGGACGGGGTAGAGGGACGATAGGTGAGGGACGGGGTAGACGGGACGGGGAACAAGGCGAGGAGAGGCATGGTCCGTCGGACGGCCTCTTCCACTGTCGATACGATACGCCTCTGGAAGTCTCTATAGTCTCTATAGCTGTATGAGGCTGCTGACTCGATATCCTCAAAATGTCCCAAATTTGTTCCTGTGTTCATTTCCTCTGATTACACCATCAGGACCGGATGAGTTACCCGCGGATGGCGATCTGCATCCCTCCACTGACCCAATGTCAATGTCTGTGTGCCGGCCGGCAGGGGACCGGTTCCGCTCGACCATCGACGACGCCTGGTGGACGGGCCTCGTGCAGGAGTGCCGGCCGCTGGACGCGGACGCTCCGGAGTCACCGTTCCTGTGCTACCGCGTCGCCTGGGACACGGGCGAGTCGGAGCCGCTCAGCCCGTGGGACATGGAGCCGCTCGACCCGAACCACAACTCTGACGACGAGAGCAGTCAGAGCTCGGTGCCGCTGACGGATGACGAGCTGCGCGGTGCGCTGCCCGGCTGGCGTCAGAGGCCCGAGGACTGGGGTAATGATGACCCGCAGGAGCAGATCGACCGCATCCGCCGCTGTCTGGAGAAGGTGATGCAGCTGTCGATCGCCGAGCCGTTCCTGGCGCCCGTCGACCTCAACCAGTACCCGACGTACGCGCAGATCGTCGAGTACCCGATCGATCTGTCGACGATCAAGGTCAGTCAGAGCTCCGGATAGGTTAAGTCAGATGCGGACGGCACAGCGTATACTCCGCAGGTGGCCCTAAGTTACAACTGGTGGACAGTAATTTGTGGTCGAGGCGGAAATATTTGAATGTTTAATTGTAAATTATATCATTGCTCTACCAATAACTATTGTTGTTTTATTGGTGATACCTCCAACGATCGTTTACAATAACGACATCCATCTTTTCGGGCTGACCTCGCCTGGTTCTGACTCAGGCCAGTGGATCGTTGCCCTTGTGTTGCGTATCTCACAGCGCGGCGCACCTGAACGCCTGCATCCTCTGTGTCCCGGGGCTTGCTCAGCGCCCCCTGTTGTTGCGTACTCACCGCGCGGCGCCCCTGACGGCCTGCATTCCTCTGTGATCCCGGGTGCTCAGCGCCCCCTGGTTACGTATCTCACCGCGCGGCGCCTGGGACGCCATGCATTCCTCTGTGTCCCGGGCACTGCTCAGCGCCCCCTGTGTTACGTATTCTCACCGCGCGCGCCTGACGCCTGGCATCCTCGTGTCCCGGGCTGCCTCAGCGCCCCTGTGTTCATGTAGCTCACCGCGCGGGCGCCTACGTCTGCTCCTCTGTGTCCCGGGCTGCTCCGCGCCACCCTGTAGTTACGATTCCTACACCGCGCGGCCGCCACTGACGCCTGCAATTCACTCTGATGTCCGGGTGCTCAGCGCCCCCTGTGTTGGTACTCTCAACGCGCGGCGCCCTGACGCCTGCATCCTCTGTGTCCCGGGCTGCTCAGCGCCCCCTGTGTTGCGTATCTCACCGCGCGGCGCCCTGACGCCTGCATCCTCTGTGCCCCGTGCTACCCAGGCGCGCCTGGAGAACGGCTTCTATCGCCGCATCACCGCCGTGCAGTTCGACGTGCGTTTCCTCGCCTCCAACACGGAGAAGTTCAACCAGCCGCACTCGAAGATCGTGCGCTCGGCGCGCATCGCCACCGATGTGTGTCTGGAGATGATCGGCGACAGCACCTGCTACGACCCATTACCCTGTACCCGGCGCCAGCGGCAGCCTTATAACGGTGACTGCGGCCAGCGACCCCGCGGCGGTGGCCAGAGGGACGTCAGGCGCGGCGGCGGCGGCTGGTGGCGGGACCAGCAGCGGCCGCCGAGCTCACGCGCCCCCACGCTTGTACAACCAAACAGGTACAGAGAGGGCGAGTAGAGGAAGGGGCAGGTTAGGAACGCCGAGGCCAAAAGCGCACCCCACGGCCATGTTCACCAACAGGCTACAGAGAGGGGGCAGTAGAGAAGGGGGGCAGGTTAGGCCGCGAGGCACCAGCGCCCCCCGTGTCACCAGACAGGTTACGAGAGGGGGCAGTAGAGAGCAAGGAGGGAGTTCAGGCCGCCGAGCTTTCACAGCGCACCCCACTGTCACCAGACAGGTACAGAGAGGGGCATTTTAGATGAGGGGGCAGGTTAGAGCCGCGAGGCTCACAGCGCACCACGTGTCACCAGACAGGCTACAGAGAGGGGGCAGTAGAGGAAAGGGCGGACAGGTTAGGGCCGCCGAGGCTCACAGCGCACCCCACTGTCAAGCCAGACAGGGTACAGAGGAGGCGCGGCAGTAGAGGAAGCAGGGGAGCAGGTTAGGCCGGACCGACGCTCACAGGCGCACCCCACGTGTCACAGACAGGTACAGAGGGAGGACAGTAGAGGAGGGGGTCAGGTTAGGCCGCCGGGCTCACAGCGCACCCTGTCACCAACAGGTACAAGGGGGGGCAGATAATAAGGGGGCAGGTGATAGGCCGCGACTCTCACAGCGCACCCACGGTCACCAGACAGGTACAGCAGATGGGGGGCAGTAGAGAAAGGGGGGCGGTCAGGCCGCCGAGCTCACGCCGCACCACGTTGTCACCAAGACAGGTACAGAGAGGGGGCAGAAATTAGAGGAAGGGGGGCAGGTTAGAGCCCGCGACGTCACAGCGCACCCCACGTGCACCAGAAAGGTACAGACGAGGGGGACAAGTAGAGGAAGGGGGAGCAGGTTTAGCCGCTGAGGCGCACAGCGCCCCACGTGTCACAAGGACAGGTACAGAGAGGGGGCGTTAGAGGAAGGGGGGCAGGTTAGGCCGCGACGCTCAACAGCGCACCCCACGTGTCACCAGACAGGCTCACAGAGAGGGGCAGTAGAGGAGGGGCAGGTTTAGCCGCCGACGTCTCACAGCGCTACCCACGTGTCACCAACAAGGTACAGAGAGGGGGGCAGTAGAGGAGGGGGGAGGTTAGGCCGCCTTACGGCTCACAGCGCACCCCAACGTGTCACAGAAGGTAAGAGAGGGGACAGTTAGAGGAAGGGGGGCAGGTTAGGCCGCGAGGCGTCACAGCGCACCCCACGTTGTCACCAGACAGGTTTAAGAGAGGGGGGGGCCAGTTTAGGAGGGGAGGGGGGGGGGAAGGGGGCAGGTCTAGGGCCGCCGACGCTCACAGGCACCCTACGTGTCACAGAACAGGTACAGAGAGGGGGCAGAGAAGGAAGGGCAGGTTAGCCGCGAGGGCTCACAGCGCCCCACGTGTCACCAGACAAGGTACAGAGAGGGGGCAGTAGGAGGAAGGGGCCGCAGGTATAGGCCGCGACGGCTCACAGCGCACCCCACGTGTCACCAGACAGGTACAGAGAGGGGGCAGTAGAGGAAGGGGGCAGGTTAGGCCGCCGACGCTCACAGCGCACCCCACGTGTGACCAGACAGGTACAGAGAGGGGGCAGTAAGGAAGGGGGGCAGGGTATAAGGCCTCCCGACGCTCACAGCGGCACCCCACGTGGTCACCGACAGGTAAGAGAGGCAGAGGAGGGTATAGGCGACAGCAGAGAGGGGGAGATATGCACTGCACCGCCATGGTCCATATTCATTGGGCGTTGAGTGGACGAGAGTGGAAAGATTGCGAGCCTTAAAAGACCATGAAGAGTGAATAATGTTGAAAATGGTACGATTTGTTACTGATTTTGATATGAAATAGCATGGTTTTCATGAAATCACGTATTTTTAGTCACTGTATTTATTGATATGGAATCAATATTTACGATTCATAATTTGGAGTGGAAAATTCATTCCTAAAATGGAGAATGAGAGTGGAAAATTATTCACAGTTGGGTGTCATCTCTCACCCAAATCGACACATTTTGGGACACTGTGCAGCACCCCTGTCTGACCTGTGCAACGGTTGCTCACACTAATGTGTCAGGGGTGTCGGGTAACCATAGTAATTGCAGCGGCTATGAGCCCTAACTATTGCCACCAATTAGGCATTTCGCTCGGTCTATGACGTCAGAGCTTTCCTCCTATCGTGTGGCTGTCAGCAGCCTACGGCTGGGGTGACCAGTGTGACGAGCAGGGTCCGGGCTGTGGGTGACCCGGACAGTGAGGCAGCAGGGGTGTGAAGCAGTGGTCCCCGTGTGACACCGTCTGAGGAGCAGCTGTACCCCCAGTCCTGTGGCCGATCCACAGGTTTCGGTCAAGGAGGGGGGCACGTAGCAAGGAGGCTGCCAGGCCTTGGGGGGTTCCCTCGGCCTTAGAAGACCTTCTCAAGCCCTGGTGGCCCTTTTATGTTGAAGACAAATGTAGGCCAACATGAACCTGTTAAGTTAAAAAAATATGCATTTCACATGCTAAAATGTGCCTCTGCAAACCAAAATTAGCCCTCAGCAAGCCAAATTGGGCCCTCTGGAGGCTGGAGTGGCTCCGACGGAGACCAGAGCGAGCTCTCTGCAGCCCAGAGTAGGCTCCTTCGAGGCTCAAGAGGGCATGGCTGGCCATGACCCCCTGTGGATCGGCCACACTGTCCCCGCCCTGTGCTGACTGATGCCGCCGTCTCCGTCCTGTGCTGACGCCTGACTGATGCCGCCGTCCTCAGATCGCCCGGCGTAAGTTCGCTGACAAGACGTGGGAGGAGCTGTGTACAGAGCTGCTGGATAACCTCTGCCGACACGATGACTCGGGCTATTTCCGAGAGCCTGTCGACCTGGACGCGTATCCCGACTATCTGCGGGTAAGTACTACCTGGTGCTGTTCGCTGAGCTATACTGCATGTCTATGAATGATTACCCTCCCCAGCCAAGGAGCCGCGAATATTTGGCGGTACCGAATGCGAGTGTGATAACACCATTTGATGCGGAAGCGGCTCTTTTTATGGATCATTTACTCCAGTTTGTATTATACACTGAAGCACATCCTCTTTTTTACAGAGCCGGTTGGGTGTCATTTAGCCTGTGCTGTAGTATCTGCGAATTGTCGGTTTCGTGTCTGGTGTCTATATCCTAGTCCTACCTACGCTGTCACTTACCGCACACCAACTGACCGCTGCATCCCACAGATGGTGGAGAGCCCGATGGATCTCAGCTCTGTCAGGGAGGAGCTCGAGGCCGGGTCTTACGTCTCGCCGCAGGAGTTCTCCGACGACATCCGCCTCATCTTCCACAACTCCAAGACGTACAACACCAACAAACGCTCCACGGTACGGCTTGGTGAAACCAGCGTACCCTTACTTGGATGCGTCCTGCTGACTCCAATTAACGCTCTCATTTCACTTCTCTCCCATCGTTCCCTGTTCCCGTGCGCTCTCCTCTGCCCCCTCTCTCTCTCTCTCTCTCCCTCTCTCCTCTCTCTCCCCTCTCGCTCTCGCTCCTCGTCTCAGGCTCCTCGGTCGCCTCTCTCGACTCTCTCTCGCGCTCTCTCGCGCTCCGCTCTCGGTCTTGTCTCTCTTGCTGCTCTCTTGCTCCTCTTGCTCTCTCGTTCTCCTATCGTCGCCTCGCTCTCTCTCTCTTCCCTCCCTCCTCTCTCTCCTCATCTCCCTCCCTCTCTATCTCTCCCCTCTCTCCTCTCCTTCGCCCCCTCTTCTCACTCTCTCTCTCTCTCGTCTCCTCCTTCTCTCTCTCTCTCTCTCTCTCTCTTCCACTCTCCTCTCTCTCTCATCTTCCCTCCTTCTCTCTCTCATCCGTCTCTCTCTCTCCTCTCTCTCTGTCCTCTCTCTAACTATTCTCTCTCTCTCTCTCTCTCGTCTCTCTCTCCCGCTCTCCTCATAGCACCACTCCGCTCTCGTTTAGCCATCTGTGGCGGGCTCTTCCTTCGCCGTTGATCATCGATCGGATGTGCAGCGGCTCCTCCCTTTCGGGGCTCTCGTTCGTTTTCCTCTCTCGCTCGTTCCTGTTGGAGAACAAACTTCTCATTGCCAAGCTGAGCGCACATCAGACCGTTCCCATCCGAGGTTCTCGACTGGGGGATGTGAGACAATTGATGTTCGGTTTGTCAGCAACTGACTCTATAGACGATGGAAGGCGCCATTGGCCGAAATACTTGTCTAATTGACGGCGCATAGTGGTGATCACAAAGCAGTCCCCGGTACGGAGCCTGTGTTAAAGGATAGAGGGGCGGGGCACTCCAGGTTGACATTTAACAATATATCTGAGCGAACAACTTGGTCGTCTAGATCAATATGAATACCACCACAAATGTTCCCACATTGAATGCAGAATGATTCTAGACTTTCATTTTTAAGTTTGTATTTTTGCACGAAAAAAATATTTATCGCCTATAATATCTAATTCAATTGGAACATTGTGGTGGTGCCATTTTGCGTTATACTACCACTAGTAGTTCGCTCAAATATTGTAAATGTAGCCTGGGTGCGCGCCGCCTTCCTTTAACACAGGCCGCCGACTGCTCTGTGATCACCAACATGGCCGCCGTCATTAGACAACTCGGCCAATGGGGTCGCAGCGGCATAGCTACCCTGTGGTTGTCAGTCAGTCTATCCTCTTGGTCAATGTCTTGCGACATGTGGATAAGGGATGACGTGTCTTCAGACCCTGTCCTTACATGCTTTGATTAGGATCAAGTGTTATCTTCGGAAGCTGGCAGCCCACCGCCAGTCTGACAGTCTCACATAGCACCCTGTTTGCGTCTCGCCTGACACCACCCTCCTTACGCTCGTCGACAGATATTCGCCATGACGCTACGGCTGTCGTGCTACTTCGAGGAGCAGATGCGCCCGATCCTGACGTACTTCGTCAGCGGACAGCGGCCGACGCGGTCCCGGCGCCCGCCGGCCAGCGACCCGGAGTCGGACCCGCAGCCGTCCTCCAGCAGGCAGGGTGAGTAGTGACTGGTGTCGGTACTGTCCCCCCGAGCCGGCACCTCTGGATTGCTGGCTGACGTCGCTGGTGGCTCTGTAGTCTGTAGCCGTCCTGGTCGCGGCCTGCCTCCGCGGTGGGTTGTGACCCCGTCAACACTTCTCGTGGATGGTAGTGGTACGTTCACGCCACGTCCGCCGGTGTGCGGCATCCACTCGCCAGCGTTGCTCGGCAAGGACGGCTGGAATTTCGCACAATGCCGGTGTAATGCTGGTTTACATTGTCTGACAACTACACGTTACAACACACCTAGCCCGATACGATAGCGTGAATGTTGGCTGCTAAGTGTTGCGTCTCACTTTTAGGATAGCTTCTCATCTGTATGTGCTTCTCATGTTTACGTGACGGTTGTAACTCTGCGCTGCAGGTTCATCGCGTGGCCGGCTCCCGGAGGACGGTCGGGGGGAGAACGGCTTCGCCTCGGAGGAATTTGAGGAAGACGAGGAGGAGGAGGGTCCTCCGCAGCTGGCGCGCGCCGGCCGTAGCCGACAGTTCCGGTCGCCGGCGCAGGCGGCGCCCGCCTCGGGCCGACTGCGGGGCCGCGCGCCCGTCTCGTACGCCGAGGACAGCGACTCGTCGGCGACCCCGCTGGCGCGGCGCGGCCGGCTAGTGACTCCGCTGGGCCCGCCGCCGCCGCCGCGGCTGCACCCGGACGGACGGACAGTGCGGACGGTGCGGACGGGCCAGTCGCAGCGCAGGGCCACGGCCGCCGCTGCTTCGGCTGCTACTGCTGCCGCAGCTGCCGCCGCCGAGGAGCCGGCGGACGCCGAGGAGGAGGGCGAGGAGGAGGAAGAGGACGGCTCGAGCTCCAGCAGCAGCTCCAGCTCCAGTGAGGACGGGGAGGAGAAGGTGGCTGATGAGGAGGACGAGGACGAAAGTGAGACCGCCGAAGACCCGACACCGGGACCGGCGGCCGCCAAGCGGCTGCGCGCTCGTGCCGCCAGGTCCAACTACGCTGCGGAGGACGAAGAGGATGTGGCGACTCCTGTGCAAACGAGGCAGCGACGCCCGGGCCGTGGCCAGGGTGTCTCCAGTTACGACCACGACAGCGACTGGGAGGTGCGGAGCGCTGCGCCGCCCCGGGAGCCCCGCAATCCACGCCGCACCGGCCGCGTCCGGCCTCCTGCGGCCCGGACCTGGCGGCCCGTCGCTGACGACGACGACGATGATGATAACGACGACGACTTTCAGCCGCCGTCCAAGTCCCGCAGGCGGAGCCGGCCCTCGCCGAAAAAGGCAGCCAAGCGGCGCCGGGCGGCGGACGACAGTGAAGACTCGGAGGAGGACACGCCGGCGCCGACCAAGTCGCGGCGCCGCCAGCCGACCGCAAGTGAAGACTCGGAGGAGGACGCGCCGGCGCCGGCCAAGTCGCGGCGCCGCCAGCCGACCGCAAGTGAAGACTCGGAGGAGGACACGCCGGCGCCGGCCAAGTCGCGGCGCCGCCTTCCGCTGGAGAGCGACGACTCGGACGAGCCGCCGCCGCCGCCGAAACGCGACTCGCGGCGGCAGCGGCGCTCCTCACCGGATGGTGACGCCAGCGGCGGTGACGTGGCGGGGGCGGGGGCGGTGGGACGGACGGCCTCCCGGCGCGTCACCCGGCGGCCGGCGCGGCTGCTGGTCTCCGACGAGGAGGATGAGCTGCCCAGCGCATCCCGCGCCGCGCCCGGCCACACCAACGGCGCCGGCGCCGCCGGCGGACGGCAGAAGTCGAGCCGCTCGGCGGCGGCGCGCGCTCACGTGCTGCTCGCCCTCTCTGACGAAGACGATGACTCTGATGAGACGCGTAGTGCGCGGCTGGCGCGGAGGCTGGCGCACGCCGACGCCGGCTGGGACGGGTCGCCGCCGGAGCCACGCCGGCGCTCCTTCGTGTCACCTGAGGACGAGGAGCCGGAGGAGGCGCCACGCATCAGCGTCAGCAGCCGCGGCCGCGTCCGCAAGCTGAACCCGCGCGCGTTCTCACCCGACTGACGGACGATTGGCAGCGGCCGGCGGCGGACACGCTCAACTCGGTCGGCCAAGGGCCCGCCCGGCGCCGGCCACACTGAAGGCGCCCGGTGACGGACGCGCAGACGATCACCCGCGAGACCGCGGCGGTTGGGTAGATCGATGACGGGTGCACCACTGCGAGTCGCCATTGTTTTTCATCGACATCATTTTTGTTTGCAGCTGGACGAGCTGGAAGTGTGGAATAAAGTGTTAATAAACTTGCATCAACTGTTCGTAGCTACCAGTGGCGTCTTCACTAGAAAACTGCCTGGTCGGCGACCCCCGATGTTAAAGATATTAAACATATTTTTGCGGAAGTGCAGACGATTTCAGATTAGTATGGCGCGTAGATATTGTCAGTGCGGTTGGTTGACTGTTGAGGTAAGCGTCTGACGTGATTGCAGCTTGACTAGCTCAGTCGATAAAGCGGTGGTCTGTGCGGCGTGAGGTCCCGGGTTCGAATCCCGTGAGGTCCCGGGTTCGGATGCCGTGTCGACAGTCGACACTTCTTCGGACCACCTCCCCGACCGGCCTACGTCTTCAGATGTGGCTTTGGCTCGTTCCCGCACATTGCGTAGTCTCGGTAGATCATCTGTTATTGAGTGCAAATACCGCATTGGGAAGAGAGAATCAAGATTGGTTGGTGATCGAAACAAATCAAATTAAATAAACATTTGTCCTAAAACAAGACCTGTGTTACGATGCGTTAGGCTTACATTATATACATACTGATTACTGCCATGATAAACATGCTGGCAAGTTGTCTTCGGCCTTCAGTTAGTGAGATATTTCGGCGCCGACTTTATTCACTGAGCCGGCACGTTTTACCGCTCCTGCGCCTACGCACAGTCGTGACCGAGGCGGCGTGACGATATGCTCGAGCTGAGGCCGCCCGGCTGGTCCCGTCCGACAGGTACCTACCGAGTGTCGGGACGGACAGTCGCAGAGATCGGCACTGTTACTGGTAAATGTATTGTCCGTTGGCTGGCACCAGTAGGCACGGCGGGCCACGGTTAGTCCTTCGCCGGTGTTAAACACTCACTGACGCTGACATACAGACGGACAAGGCGCCCGAGGAACGGGCAGACTCGCGGCGCCGCCCACGGGGACGCGCGGCTCCAGGCCGGTCGGAAGCGCGTGTTAGCCAGGCTGCCTGGGGCGACGTCAGCCGCCTGGGGCGACGTCAGCCGCCCCCTCCGGCCAGCTCCGGGGATAGGAGACCGGCTGAGGGGGGCTGAGGTCCGCGGCTACCGGCCGCGCGCACTCACAGATCACGCACACATATCACACACAGCAACGGGCGACACATGGCCCAGGTAGCCGGAACATGCGGCACCGGCCTGGCATTCAGTACAGCGGCGGGTCGCGGCCCGGTATTCAGTACAGCGGTGGGTCGCGGCCCGGTATTCAGTACAGCGGTGGGTCGCGAGCCCGGTATTCAGTGTAGCGGCGGGTCGCGGCCCGGTATTCAGTACAGCGGTGGGTCGCGAGCCCGGTATTCAGTACAGCGGCGGGTCGCGGCCCGGTATTCAGTACAGCAGAGGGCAGCGGCCCGGTATTCAGTGTAGCGGAGGGCAGCGGCACGGTTCGCTGCCGGCGCTGAGACGGAAGCTGCAGGCAGTGCGAAGGCTGACTGTTCGGGTGGCGTTAGCACGGGACAGGGGGTCGACAACGGGACAGGCGAGTTGAAAACCGCACCACGGGGCATGAGTTTAGAAACACACACGCACACGCGCGAGCAATCACACGCACTCGCGCACCAGCACATCGAGTAAATGTAACATACACCGCACGTCAAAAGGGAAGCAGCGCGTGGCTTCCACACTCGCCTCTGATCGCTAGCAGCCGTTCGCTCCGGGCTGGCGGCGACCCTGACTGGGGCAGCGGCCGCCCCGCCAGGTGTCGCACCATGCACCAGGCCAGCAGTAGCAGCATGACTAGCACACTATCTCATCCAATGTCCGACGACTCTCGGGAAGCACGGGGAGTTAACATGTCTACATAAGCTTTTAGTCGTTTAATCCGGCGCACCACACTCACTTTCGCCTCATCCCACTCGACACGAACACGCACCACTCATAGTCACGTGACCTCGCTGCCGCGCTTATCACGGGTCACGTGGTCATTTAGTCCACCGCTCCGACACGCGGCAGGCGGTCAGTCAACAGTCAGCTGCTCTCAGAGCGACACCACAGCGGCGGCGGTAGATGTCGCTAGCGTCGGCTCGCCAGGCGGCGCCACCGGTTACATGACGGAGCAGGCGGCGCCGCAGCAGAGCGGCAGGCAGATCGGGATGACGGCGCCGCCCTCCGCGTGTCTCTCCTTCGAGCCCGACTTGGCCTTGTACTTGCCTTTCGCCTTGGAGCCAGAGGAGTACTTGCCGTCGCCGCGCGACTCGTAAGACTGGAACTAGCGGGGAGGGGGGGGGGGGGGTTCCGGTCAGCTCGCCGGGGCCTTGAGACGGTGGGGAGGGGAGGGGCAGTACCACTGCTAAACTCACGAGTCGTGACCGAAAAAACACACAACGATCTGCAACGTGTGTTTCATTGAATTCCTCAGTCTTTTCCAAGTTGCAAGGAAGTGACAATTTACCTTGCGCTACAATTTAAAATAAATAAACGTGACGGCCGACTTAAACAATAACTAGTTTAGAACTAGTTTAGGCCCGGACAACACACATGACAAAATTAAGACCAATTAATCAAACAAAACAAAACATTGGATATGATCCAACAACGATACAGCTAGTAGACATCACATGTACCCACCCTCATTAGCATCAATTAAACCAACTCCCTCCCCAGCCATCCCAAAACCCTCCGCCAGCTCGCCCCTCCCTCCTTCCTCCGCGGCCCCAGGCGGTCAGCTCACCATCATCTCGCTCTCCGGCTTGGGTTTGAACTCAGTCGAGCCGGGCGGGTAGTAGATGGCCGGTCCGGAGACGGGCTTGGTGGCCGTGTGCGGCACCACGGCGCCTGACCTGGCGTCCAGCGTCACCTTCGTCTGCGTGTCCAGCAGCGGCTCGTTCTCGTGCACCGTGAAGTGGGTGGTGGTCGTCGACGAGCGGCCGGTTGTGAGCTCACGGCGCACCGGGCCCGCGCGGGTAAGTCCCCATCCTGTGGGCGGCGGTCGGGGGGTGGGGGTCGGCATCAGTCAGAGGCAGCGGGGGGGGGGGTCAGCACTGTTCTTCATGTCCTGAGGAGGGAGGAGCCAGGAGTCGGCGCTGGAGCCATAAAGTCCGTCCAGCCCTGTCCCGCCTCAATGAGATATGGGGAATTATTGTATTCAAACTGTTATTCAGGCGTCCAATCGACTTTGATGATGATGATTGGGGTTTAAGGGTGGACCGACAACAAAGGTCACATGCCGTCCATGTCCTATCTACTTTAACCACTACGGCTATTATCACTGAATTAACGTCCGTTTCGTGTAGCCTAACAACCTCATCTTCTCCCGACACCTGACATGCCACCCAGAGAACGTGACCCCTCCAACATCGCACCCTGCCTCACGTAGCCTGCACGTCCCATCCACCACCACATCCCGAGTGCACCCACCTGCGGAGTGTCGGGGATCTGAGCCATCAGCTCGTCCACTCGTCGCGGCGTGTCGATGTCATCCACGGCCCGGCGTGGGGAGCCCGGGAACGGTACGTGCGGTCCGTCATCACGCTGTGGCCGGCGGCCCGACGGCGACGGACTGCGCGCCGGGAACGGGTTGCCGCGCGTCTGCGTACGCTCGATGGTGGTGGTGGTGGTGCGCGTGTGGTGCCCCTGCGGCCCGGTGCCGGGACCGTCGTCCACCGGGAACTTGGGGTACTGCTGGTCGTACGGCGAGCTGGGCCGCGCCGGGATCTCGCGCCCGTCAGTGCCGATCGTGTAGTGTTTGGTGCTGGTGCTGGTGGTTTGGAGCACGTTGGGGCCTCCGGGACCGCCAGGGCCGCCGGGGCCGACGGGACCGGACGGACCGCCGGGACCGTACGGACCGCCGGGACCGTACGGACCACCAGGACCGCCCGGTCCTGACGGAGCTGACGGGCCGGACGGGTGCCGCTGCGGCGCCGTGTTGTGCGTGTGCTTCTCGAACACGTACGAGTTGCTGAGGGTGGTATCGGGGCCGGGCGCCGGCGAGCGCTGCGGCGGCGGGCTGGCCTCGCGGTACTGACGCGAGCTGGTGGTGCTCGTGTTGGTGACCACCTCCTGGCGCGGCAGGGTGCCGGAGCCCGGAGCCGGCGCCCCCGGCGGCATCAGCACCGGCTGGCCGTCCGGGCCCAGCGTGCCGTAGTTGTAGATGTGGTAGTTGATGGTGGTGTTGGAGCCTGGCTGACCGGGCGGCACGGGCGGCGCCGGCACCCCGGGCACCCCCGGCACGCCGGTGGTCTGCTCAGAGTTGTAGACGTACGAGCTGGTCTTGTCGGTGGTGTCCGGAGGCGGCGGCCGGTCCAGTGTGTTGGTGCCGCTCGTGTACTCGCGTCGGTCCACGATCGTACGCGACGTCTCTGGCGGCGGCAACGAACGCATCGGGGCCGGGGCAGGGGCCAGCGCCGGCTGTGGCTGCGGGCTCACCTCGCGCCGGTTCGAGCTGCGGTACTCGTACTTGGTGACGCGCGTGGTGCCGGCTGTCGGAGGCTCGCTCAGCTCCGGGACCAGTGAGCGGTCCAGGCCGTCGAGCGGGTTCGGCGACGGTGAGTGGCGCGGCCCGGTCAGGCCGAGTGTGGTCAGCTGGTCGCCCGGCGTTGGTTGACGCTCGCCACCCGGTCCCGAAGTGACGTACTTGCTCGTCTTGGTCGTCTTCTGGACGTTGGTGTGCCGGTAGGGGGTGCTGGTGCCCGCTGGACCGCTAAAACTGCCGGAAAGACGCACACATGCACACCGTTATAGAGGCGACTCACATATGCTTGAAATTGTTCAAAGTTTCGAGATGTAAGCGGCTGAGCAGCACTAGGAGAAAATATTAACGTGTTGCGAAAATTGCACTTTACCGTCAAGGACAGCGATAAAGCAATGCATTGAGATGATACGGTTTCCTTGCCAACTGGAACACAGCTTTTATGATTTGGTTAGCCCGTATCTTATAAACTGATTTAGTGTTATATGGAGAAGCACAACCACACATTGCAATAAAAACAGTTGCTCCAGGGAGCTGCATTACAACTCTAATCGAAAGCAACAACCAGCTACGGCACCGGCGACCACTGGCGGATCAGGGGGGGGGGGCCATTAGGGGCAAATGTCCCTCCCACACACAGGAACATGGGAACATCCAATACAAGTATGTCCCCTCGCGTTCCTGCATTGTTGGCTGTAAGAAGTGACAATTAGGAAAAATACATTTTCGTCCCAGTCAACGACTCTTCGCGCTGACAACCCGATGCCACCCAGGTGCACCCCCCTCACCATTCAACAGCTTTTCGCTGACGAAACGGAGCAAAATTTTGTCCTCCTTCCCCCCAAACTCGAAGCCTAGATCCGCCAGTACCAGAGACTGCTGTCACCTGCTTCGTATTTGCACTCCGAGCGACGGAGTTCAGCCCAGCTATTAACGCCGTGGCGCGAACACCGTTCAGATTAAACTTCCGGCGGCCGCGGAAGCAAACAGAACTGAATAGCAGAGTCAGCTGCAATCCGCTCCCGCCCGCCTGCCCAGCCGGCTGGCTGGCTGGCTGGCTGGTCCCACCTGCACCGACCAACAAAGGAGCAGCCCGGCACCGCTCGGCGAGGTCCGGCGCTGCCCGGTTGAGGCCGGCGCGCGGCGGAGGGCCCGTTCAGGTCCAGTGCAGGCCGCGGCGGCACGGACGGAAAATGGCCCGGCAGAAACCGGCCGCAGCAGCGGTGACGTCACCGTCAGCCGCCGGTTCCGCCAGCGGCCGGCCGGAGCACCAACGAGGGGGAAGTGGCCGACTGCACAGCGCACGCGCCATCAACCGGAATGGATGCAGCCCTGGGGAGGCAGCCCTGAGCCTGTAAATTAACGCTCGGCACGCCAGCCGACAGTAGGCTGTGATGTGAAATCATCGCATTGTTATGTCCGCGCTAGTGCAGCAGTT
This sequence comes from Semibalanus balanoides, assembly GCA_014673585.1. Lineage (NCBI taxonomy): Eukaryota > Metazoa > Arthropoda > Thecostraca > Balanomorpha > Balanidae > Semibalanus > Semibalanus balanoides. The sequence goes on along the minus strand of VOPJ01004865.1, from coordinate 74,795 downwards.
TCGCTCCGCTGCTTTTTATGACATCAGTTTACAGTTTCCCGGAATGACGTCATCCGACGTCACCGGCGTGGCCGTGCGTGGGCGGCGGCCGAGCCGTAAACGACTCCGGTCCGAGCGACTCACGTGTTAGCCACCGTGTCAACTCCGTCTGTAACAGAGAGAGAGGGAGAGCCACTGTCATCATCAGACTACCACCCGACGGAGACACTACACACTACAGCAGCGGCAGCCACACCCAACACCGAGTCCGGGAGGAGGGGGGAGGGGGGACAGGGGACAGCAGTGGCCGGCGGGCTGCTGACGGCTGCCAGGCGCCGGCCGATCCGCACGGCCGACACATATTCTGACGCCGACACTGATATAGACCATCACACGGAGAGGAGCAGTCTGATGACGCACCACCGGAGCAGTCTGATGACGCAGTCTGAGCAGTCTGATGACGCACCACCGGAGGGCCGTGTCGGGAGCGGGGACGGTACCGGGGGACAGCAGGCTGCAGCGGAAGGACAGGGTGGGGTGGGTGATGAGTACCAGGAGCGACAGACTGACAGCGCCGGACTCGTGGGCGGCAGCGGGCGGTGCGGGCGGCGGGCGGCGGGCGGCGGGGAGAAGACATGAGCCGGAGGGGAGCAGGCTGCCTGAAGCGACATTCTGACAGTCTGTGTGAGCGCCGCTGGCGGGCGGCGGGCGGCAGGTGGCGAGACAGCGAGAGGAAGGGATTCTGGTCGCACGGAACGGCAGCCTGACAGGCACTGTGTGGGCGGTAGGCGGCGTGTTCCGGCCCCATTCCCCGCTGCAGACCAGTTGCCCGGTACCGCGCCCCCGGTCCGGTTTGACCTTGGCTGCCGGCCAGCCGTGCCGCCTGCTCGTAGTACATCAGAGCCAATGATCGGCTGCAATTGAGCCGTGCATGGACGCCAGGGACGCGGACCGCCACCGGCCGGGGCGGGGGCGGGGGCGGGGGGGGGGGGGGGCGGCAGGAAGCACGCCTCAGCGCCAAACACTGTCACACTGCAGTCACAACTGACAAGTGACGGAGAGATGGCACAGATACTGGTCTGTGAGAGATGACTATGACTAGGCGAGCAACCGTGGGCATCAGTAGCATTGGCGAGAGGTGGCGACAAAACTAGGAATAGGTACGGACTATTTTAAATACAGAATGCTTAGGAGGTTGCTTGGGTGGATGAGCTAAAGAGAAAAGACGTAACAAAACCTGGCAGCAGTTAGGTCAATGACAAACTCCTGGTATCGTAAGTGTTAGCAGTTAGCATTATAGCTGATGACCTTCAAAATACCATTGGAAGTCCATCACGACGGCTGTGCAGTGTGCACGCACGAATGCTCAACAAGTTAAGGCAATGGCCTAAATGGTACCAAAAGAACGGGAAACAAGTCTCCGTCAATCGCGGATAGCTCAAAGGTTGTGGAACGAAGAACAGACTGCAGAGCGACCTTACATGTCAATTTGTACGGAAACATTGAGCCCGTTAGGAGCTCACGAAGTACAACACAGTAATAGCACAGATACGGAGGCACTCCACTGGTTCCAGGCTTTTCCGGGCATGATCGAGGTTCGGTCCAGCAGACTGTCGAAGTTCGAGATGTTCTGTTTGAAGCGAGACGGGTCGCCCTGCTGCTGCTGCTGAATGGCAGCTGTCGAAGACCAGACCGTCGTGTCAATGACGAGCAGGCCACGGGACGGACAGAGAGACAGGGAGACAGACAGACAGATAGACAGACGGACGACAGGACGGACAGCTGAAGGTGGACATACCACTGCAGAGGATAGTATATACAGCCTCGGCTGGTCATTACAGCAAATACAGGCCGGCTTAACGAACATGTGGAAACCTGTTATTATTGTAACAATCAGATTACATGCAATGGTTGTGTTAATACGAGTACCATTCTCGTACCATTCATTTGTGACAGCAACTGCAATAGCATAGCTATATTTTGTGTGCACTCCACTAACTTGTATCGCATTGCTTTAGTACTTTTGAGGAATATCGATTAGGTAATAGGTACGATAATGTTTTAACTGAAAGGAGTTATAGCCTAGCTCGATGACATTGATTTGTATCAATATTCGTCCGAACAAAACATGTTGACGCCTCTTGAAAGTTTACACGAACAGCAATGCTCATTTTTTGTGTCTACTGGTGGAAAATCGGCCCTCTTGCTGCAGCCCGCGTTACACGACTGCTCCGGCGCCAGCAATGTCAAACAACAGCACGAGCAGTCTGTCCCTGCATGTTGCCCGTCTGATTCCGGACTGCCCTGCCGTCCCCTGTCACCACCGGCCGAGGATTGTTTACTCCGCCTGTCCGTCTGCTGCAGAGTAGAGCCACTGACACTGGCCGTGTCAGACACGGCGGGTCTGGCACGCACAGCGCTACAGCGCGCGACGCGCCGCGACAAAACAGCGTTTTTGCTCGTTATCGAAACAAATAACCCCGAGTGAGACGATTCCCATCTCTGAGGGGGTGGGGAAGGGGCGGGGGAGGGAAGGGGTGGATGCAGTGGAGCTGGCTCTGTGCCAGTGGAGGGTGGGTGGAGGTATGTAAGGTGGCCGATGGCGCGTGGGAGGGCCCGTTTCCGGCCTGGGTCACCGCTGAGGGCTCAGCAGTCGGCACAGCTGTGCATGTTCGGTGAGAGGGGCCCTCAGGGAGGGGGGCTCCCCGCCCTCGGGCAGGGGGGATCCCTCCGTACTTTAAACACCCCCGCAAGTGTCAGTCACTGCTGGACAGGTACACGACTGCAAATTACCGGCCCCGGCCACCGGGCACCGCTACAAAGAGAACGGGCGCTATTTTCACGTTGGTCTGGCACGGCAGATGGCACAACAGAGGAGTCATTGCTCAACATTCAAACTGACTCATACACAGGTGCCAGGACCAGCACTGGCGGATCCAGAGGGGGGCTGCAGAGGGGCGCCTGGGGGAGGCGGCGCCCCTCTGCAGCCCCCCCCCCTGGATCCGCCCCAGCCGGGACGGCGAGGTGCCGGCCTGATCATTCAGCACGGCATTAACAAGACGGCGAGCAGAGAAATGGAAACATAAAGGAATGTTGAGGCCATTGCCCAACCCCAGATGCAGGGATAACGAGTTGTGTCATTATCTAGCGCAAATAAAGCGCATACTTAGAAGCACTTTAAAGGTAATAGTTCACCTTCAACATGGGTTTTGAACTGAGGTCTGAGATGGCAGTTTTGTAGCTCGTGTTGAAAAACCCCTAACTGCAAGTTTTCTGGGCTGAAAGGCTCGCCAGCCGAATACATTTGACTTTTTGTCGAAGGATTTTGGGCCTCACACACCTGGGCAGAGGCTCTACACTTACAGTAATCTTACGCGACTATACATTCGAATCTGATTGGCTGAGCCACGTTTGGCGTTGCGGAGAGTACGCATATGAGTTTGAATGAAATTAATAATTTACTCTTTCTGTCCTGAATCAGCGCGATGTATGGCTTTTTTTACATTATAGAAAAGAAGTTGATTTGAAATATAATCAAATGTGTTTGAAAAAAAAATCAAGGTGAAAACTATTTGCCTTTACCCAAAACGCAATTACTGTCCCTTTTGTGAATGCAAGTCATTACACAAAATAATATATTCAAAATAATATTTATTTGAATGTTGATTAAATTATATTAGCTGGCCGGTTTATGACTTACGTTGAGTCTGTGGGGCGCCCGGTCGCTGGCGTAGAGGTGCGTCTTGTAGACCTGCTTTGGTGACGACTGGTTTCTGTTAAACATGTTCAGGGAGTCAGCGGACCGATCCTGTGAATGGGTCACCACTGCCCCCAGGGTCTGAGGGGGCCACATGGGTCCACAGGGGCAGAACGAAACACTGGGGATCGATTTCCATTTACCACACGATAGCACGGATACGGCAGGAGCGGACATCTAGGTTTGACTGTTCTCACAATGTTTCGGTGTCAAGGCAGATAGGAGATCAGAGGATATTCGCCCAAAACTCAAGTCGCCAATCAACCCTTAATTTGTAGGATGATTCAACGATAGCGCCGCGGAGGATACAACGAGTGAGTGGAGTCGGTTTTTTCAGCGGCGGTATAAAGGCGCCATTTGGCTTCTTCCAAAAAGCTATCTACGGAGAAAGGATTAGATAGCTTTGATATCCAGGCGTCGTCCGAGGGCAGCAGAGGCCCGCTCTATGTCAACCGATGAATAAAAGATGAAGTTACACCGAGTTACACCGCCGAGTGTTACACTAACCACCGAGCTCACAGATGGTCTAGTCCGATCAATTCCTGGCGCTCGCAAAAGGCAGAAGGGATAACAGCCAAAGGATCACAGCCAGATATCACATTATACTCTTATGTCTGCGTCCTGGGTTCATACTGTACTGTGGCCCGTCCCTCCGGACTGGCTGGACTGCCCCTCCGGACTGGCTGGACTGTCTCAACCTCCGCGTCCCTCCCACCGTCCGCCGGCCGCCCCTGCGTCAGAGCAGGCCGGCCCAAGGTCACGTTGCAGCGACTGCTTACGCCGGTGGCCGGCTGACTCCGACGGTCACAGCACCAAACCAACACCAGCTTGTGCAAACGGAAAGGCCAGACCACGGTAACCGCATAGACCTGCGCGGCACCGGAAACCGCCACTCGACCGGCCACCGTGCCGCAACCAGGACCAGACCGGGGCGGCTGGGCGTGGTCCCTCCGCTGGTTTTACTCAGCCGCGCTGCACATCGCCGCCGCCGGCAGCCCCGGAACAAGGGGGCAGGTCACGTAGATACGCGTCCCGGCACCGTACCGGGCCGGTTGGAACATCACGTGACCCGGGCGTCATTGTCCCAGACACAGAGAACAAGCGACAATGAGCGGCCACAATGGACGTGCCCGAGGCGGCGTGTGAACCGTTCTCATACATACGTTCACACGTCTGGGGGATGCCTACAGTGAACAGCTGAGCTGGTCTGCCAGTCGCCGATACAGGCGCCGTGCTGGCACAACATTCGTGCCGAGCTCAGAAGCGGAGCAGGGCTGAATAAGCAGAGGTTCGTGCTGACAGCAGTCAAACAGGCACTCAAATGCCGACAAAGGAAGCTTCGGGGAAGTGGACGAAGGAAACCTATTAATCATCAAGTATTTTCAACAGAATGGCAGTATTGCATGGGAAGAAGAAATAAATATCATAGAACCACCGACGGGCAATATAAATCATGAAACTCAAAGAGCCTGCATACATAGCATTAGTAAATCGCCAACAAACAGCTAATAAAACATGCAACAACATAATCGTGACTTTTCTACAGCTGTGAAGAGACACTCAATGCACGACCAAATGAAGCTGACAGCACAGCTGCCGCCAGCCATCTGCGAGTTCCTAGCTGTCTGTGGGTTCCCAGGTGTCTGTGGGTTCCCAGGTGTCTGTGGGTTCCTAGCTGTCTGTGAGTTCCCAGGTGTCTGTGGGTTCCCAGCTGCCTGTGGGTTCCCAGGAGTCTGTGGGTTCCTAGCTGTCTGTGGGTTCCTAGCTGTCTGTGGGTTCCTAGCTGTCTGTGGGTTTCCAGCTCACAGCTGCCTGTGGGTTCCTAGGTGTCTGTGGGTTCCCAGTCGTCTGTGGGTTTCCAGCTCACAGCTGCCTGTGGGTTCCCAGGTGTCTGTAGGTTCCCAGGTGTCTGTGGGTTCCCAGGTGTCTGTGAGTTCCCAGCTGTCTGCGGGTTCTCAGCTGTCTACGGGTTTCCAGCTCACAGCTGCCTGTGGGTTCCCAGGTGTCTGCGGGTTAGCAGCTGTCTGAGGGTTCCCTACTGTTTGCGGGTTCCCGCTTCTCAACAGGTTCCCAGCTACCAGTCAACACTCACACGTTGCACCAATATAGCTGTATCGGCCATGGCTGCTCCGCTTTCTCGCCCGTGTGCCACAGACCACAGGCCGACCTTCTGTCGCTCCCTCACCACCCTCAAACGGTGACCTCAGGTCAGCGGCGAGCGGAGAAATCCCGTATGTCTCGGCACGGCGACCAGGACCTATCACCGCACAGTGCACACTTTCGCACTGGTTCACAGCTCTCCGGAGCGTCTGACACACGTCTGACCCTGACCCTAGACGTCACGAGCACCAGACCCGGCCGCGACTCGGAACAGAACGCGACTGGGAGGCTGAGGGCGTCCGGGGTTACGGCCACGTGCTGCGTGGGACGCGAGGTCGCGACGCCCACCGCCGCCGACTCGGAGACTGAAGTCACCCCCGCGGGAGGAGGCAGAGCTGTTAGACCCATCCGTCACTGGTAAGCGGTATACGATGACACACGCCGGGTGACGCAGTGCGGGTCCTGGGCGGACGACCAGACTCCTCCGGGAACGACAGGGGTAACTATGACGCGCGACCAGTGGCCGTGTTTGGTCCGATCTCGCTTTACAAAGAACTAGTTACCTACAATGCAGAGTAGCGAATGCTTGCAATCACTGCGTCGAGACAACAACATCCTGTAGGAATTCAACCAATTGAAACCAGAAATCTGCATACTGATTAACGGTTATAAACAAACACTTATCCTACTCCTTACGGAGCGAAAGAAGCGTAGCCTCTCTACCGACCAGACATGCTGCATAGCTGTTTATACGGCGCCTGACTCCCAGTAAGGAATCTGACCTGTCTCCCGGTACGGAGTCTGATATTGATGCAGACGGCGCCAGTAGAGTGGTAAACCGGCCGTGGCCGCCGGCCCGGCGGATAGCGATCTCTGCCGCGGCGGGGTCGGCGTTCGGAGAATCGTGCCGGCCACACCGCTGACCTCTGCAACACGCTGCAGACCCGGTACCGCAGCCGCCGCCGCGTCGACAACACAGGCTTTCACCGCCACCGACCCAGATGGCGGGTAGCGGAGACATGGGACCTGCATCGGACAGCGGTGCGGTACATACAGACCAGATATCACGAGCAAAGCGCCGAGTTTCTCAGCCACCGCGGCTGGCAAGGAGTTGGAGCTTCACTGAACAACGTTCCCGCCTCATCAGCAAATATCAAACTGTCAGTGTCACAGACCAGAGCGGAGCATATTGTGAACACCGACAGAAAGCCTTCAGCGGCCGTTTACAAAGACAAGGGCGGAAGGAAAAGAGAAAAACCTTTTTCCATTCCTATTCCTAATAGGGAAAAACGCTGCTAATGTTCCACGTAGAGTTTCAGAGTACTCCTTCATACACTTCTATCAATGGCGGGGCTATCCCTCAAGAAGCGAAGTGTTTTGTTTGCTCTCCAAATAGAACCGCGTCAAGGACGGATAAAAACCGTCCGTTCGTTTTCATCAGCGATGACGTAGCACATCGTTTTAAATACCTCTGGCAACCCAGGCCACGGCGAGGCGTCAACCTCCGCCTGGCAGCGCGCCAGAGGGCGAACCTGTCCCAAACAGAGCGTCTCCAAACAGCCCGGGAATGTTGCGTAGTCTTATAACTAAAGGGACACAAACCGTACCGTGACAAGTCACGAATGCGCCTAAACGATCTTACAGGGACGGGCTACAACACTGCGTTTCGAAGGACACTGCGTTCACTGCGTTTCGATTTGGAAGAATCAAATCCGTTCTTTATTGGGTTCGAGATATAAACATAAAATAAACGGCCAAGCTTGCCGTATATACAACTATCAGGAATGATGACCGAAGCATTCGCATACTACTCTCATGTCTGCTGTAGCCAGCAGCCACTGTCTGCCGTCCGCAGTGAGTGGCTGGCCACGCCTGGCGCCCTGGCGGCGGCTCGATCCAAGCGGCACGGGGTGGCCACGATCCACGGACGGCCGATGTTCGGCCCGCACCACGCTGAGCTCAGCGGCGCGCAGCAACATGACCCTGAGCAGTGCCAATGGCCGGCACACAGGAAACAGGCCGATGGGCCGGGGAGTGGTGCCGCGGCTCTGCTGTTACGGACGTGCAGCGCCGCCCCCGCCCCCGCCGCCGTCCCCGCCGCCGCCGCCCCGCCACGGCCGGCCGAGCGACGGGCTCCAGCGGGGCGGCGCGGCGGTATGATGCGCTCACCTGCAAGACTGGGCTGGAGTCGCGACGCGTGAACTGTGCAGCGGTGCTGGGCTGAGCTGGGCTGGAGGCTGCGGCTGGAGCAGGGACGACCCACTGCCGGATTTGGACTTGCGGTGGCCGATGATGGGAATGACAAGAGTCGCTCTGGGAAGCGAGCGCAGTAACAACACAGGGAACCCACCCGGACCTTCCCACGCATAGCAGACACAAAGCAACTGCGGTGCAGCTTTAACAAGAGACAAGTGCAGTGGTGCCGTGGGTTTCCTCCCAACTCTACACAAAGCACGCCAATTTAAAGTGAGCACAAACAATCGACTTTATATCGATACCACTACACCATGTTTAGTGTTATTGGGTGTTAGAAGAGCACTACATACCCAGTTTAATGGTGAGCCACTGTTGTCAGTGAGCTGGTTACGGGTAGTAGACACCACACACAAGCCACACGACAATCATGGGGTACAGAGAGAGGCAGTCACACACAGCTACGTCACTGTTTATCTACGTCATCAGTCCGAGGATCGAGGCGGTGACTCAGGTCGGGATGGGACGAACCGGCGGGAATCAGAGACAGGGGACGGAGCGCAGGGAGAATGAACTGTTTGGGATGGAACGATGAACGATGGGATGACAAGAGCGATGGAACGATGGAATGACGGGAGCGATGGGACGATGGAATGACGGAAGCCATGGGACGATGGAATGACGGGAGTGATTAAGCGATGGAATTACGGGAGCGATGAAGCGACGGAATGACGGAATCGATGGAACGATGGAATGACAGGAACGATGAACGATGGAATGACGGAGCGATTAAGCGATGGAATGACGGGAGCAATAGCGTGATGGAACGCAGGGACGATGGAGCAGAGGCAGACTGGGCTTGGAAGAGCGATGGCTCTCCAGAGGCTGACTGTGACGAAACTCGGGCCCGTCACGACAAAAACAGGCAGCTCTGCCTAGGAGGATCGATCTCGGAGGACGGTGGGAGACTGACGGCAGATCGGAGGACAAGAGGCGGTCCGTGACGTCAGGGTGACGGATCAGCGGCCAGGGGAGGCTGGGCTGACCTCCAGGCAGAGGAGCAGGACACAGGACACGGAGGACACATCTCGTCAGGAGGACACGGGGCGGGACGGAACACCGGGAGGACACTCCTCGTTAGAGGACGCCGGGAGGACACAGTTCGTCAGTGGCCGTACCGAGTCCAGACGGAAGCCGTCGTTAGTAGGTCGGTTAGCAGTCGGCTGCACAGGGCTGAGGGCGCTCGCGAAGCCGCCGGACGGCTGGTACGGCCGGCTGTAGCCGTACGACTCGGTCGAGCTGCGCTGCGGTTCTCCAGGGCTCCGGTACGGCTCCCCTGAGCTCCGGTAGGGTTCTCCAGAGCTCCGGTATGGCTCTGAGCTCCGGTACGGTTCTCCTGAGTGCAGACGAGGCTCCCCCGCGCCGCGGTACGGCTCGGTCGTGCTCCGATACGGCTCGCCCGTGCTCCGGTATGACTCGGTCGCGCTACGGTACACCTCGGCGTAGGGCGGCGAGCGGCGGCCGTGGTTCGGGGCGCGGGCCGAGCCGTACCGGCGGCCGAACGGCTCGCTCGGCTGCCGACTGGGCGCGCTAGTGACGCTGCGCATGGAGCCGGTGCGGCCGCGCCACAGATACGGCTCGGGCTCGCCGCCGCCGCCACCGTGGCCCCCGCCGCCAGCGTAGTCCGGCTCCGAGCGCAGGTCATCCGGCAGGTCGCGGCCGCGGCGCGGGAAGTCGTAGCCGCGGGCGTAGTCGGGCTCTGAGCGGAGCGTATCAGGAGAGCGCGGCTCGGAGCGGCCGTAGCCGGGCACACTGCCGCGGCCGTAGTCGGGCTCGCAGCGCACGGCGTCCGGCGAGCGCAGGTCGTGCGCGGGCCGCGCCGGGCCGTAGTGGCGGCGGCGGTCGTCGGTCGGCCAGCGGTTAGTCGTCGGGCCGTTGTTAGTTTCGTAACGGTTAGATATAAACAGTCGGCCGGGAACCTGGCAAACACACGGCGTCGGTTTGTGCACGGTGAGAGGCGCAGCGGTCAAACGACGGGTGAGGCGACGAAAACTACCGGGGTTATGGCATCGCATGCAGTCATGTAATGCTCGTGAACACGATCAGCTCAACACACACATCTAGAGCGTAGGGGAGATATTGAATCTCATGACCTAACAAACATGCCGGCACAATAAAGCACACACCAAGTCGCAGCGGACTGGTGTTTAGGCGCGACCCTTAGACGGGGGCGGGGCGCGGGTGGTGGGCGGCCGGTGCGCGGAGGCGAGCGCGACACGAACCGACGACACGCCACAAGGCTCGGAGGGTACGGTCTTCACGGGCGGGGTTGGTGTCGAACAAGCATAGCGGACACGGGCTGACAGCGCACCTATAGATCAAGCAACCGGAGAGTGTATGACACAGGGCGGGGGGTGAGAGCGGGCTGGCCGTGTCTGAGCTGCGCCACCGGCCGACACGGCGCGGGGTCAGTGCGGCAGGCACACGGGGAAGGCGCGGGGGGCGGACAGCCGCCCGCGGACGTACCGTGCCGCCGGCCGGGTCCGGGCTGCGTGCGCGCGGGGCTCGCTGAAGGCCGGGGACGGAGGGCGCGGAGTAGGACGGGGCCGGACCAGAGGAGCTGTACTGCTGTGTGCCGCTGCTGCTGAGGAGCTGGCCGGCCGGCAGGGTGGCGGCCGAGCGCGCCTGGCTGCTCTGCTGCTCTGTGTGCTGTGTGGTGGTGGTGAGCTGCTGCCCGGTCGGCAGGGTGAAGTGACGCGGCGCCGCCGGCGGCTGCTCGTCCTCGGGACGGCCGCCGTAGTAGTGGATGATGGGCTGGCGCTCGATGATGCGCTCGTAATACACAGTGGGCGCGGCGCCGGAGTCGGAGCGAGGCGACAGCGGGGGCGACATGGGCGGCGACAGCTGCTGTCCCGCACCGTACCCGGACCACGCGTCGTGGTAGATAGTGATGGGCTTTTTGTCGACGTAGCGCACGGTGACGGGCGGCGGCCCGGCCGGCGCGCCGTCAGTGTACTCGGTGTTGGCGTGTGTGGTGTACTGCTGGGTACGCTGCGGCTGCGGCGGTACCTCCGGCGGCGGGGAGCCCACCACGGGGTACCGGTACTGAGTGACGGTGCGCGCCGAGCGGCGCTCCGCCGACGGAGCCTCCTCGTAGTATGTGTAGGTGGTGGGCGGCGGCTTCTGTTGCCACTCGGTGACCGTGCGAGAGGTGCGCGACTGTGACTTGGCGCGCGGCTCGGCCGGCATCAGCTCCTCTGTGTACTCTATCACCTGCGGCTGGCGCGCGGCCGCGGGCTCCGACGCGGTTCGGATCGTCTGATAGCGGGACTCGGTTTTAGTCGCGGTCGATGGATTCTGCTCGTAGTATTGTGTCGTGGAATGCGGTTTGGTGTAGTGGTGGTGTTCCCTGACAGTTTCTGCGGTGGTGGTGTGATTGGTGTTCTGCTTTCGGCTGCTCATCGGTGTACTGGTCTGCTTGTTAACGTGTGGTTCGCTACGGAGTTGGTAGGTGGTTTGGGAGGATTGGTAGCGGCTACCGGGCTGGGTTTCGTAGTACGTCCCTGACGGTTTCTGAAGAAGAAACCCGGACATGGCTGAATGGCTGACGCGAAATCCACTACAAAATTAATGAAACAGTGACAGTCAGTGAAAAGGGAAATCGATTAAAAACTGGAAAGCCACCGACAATCAGACAAAATACCATACACCACGCAAATGGTTTCAGGTTATGTCGGGTCCAACGGATGGACGCCACTGTATGCACTATCCCAGCATCGGTTCGGCACCTCTACAGCTACCCCGTGACCTGGACTACTGCCAGAGGAGCGCACCAGTGCAGAGTGTCACCATAGAGTACCCACCGCTAACCTCCTACGATCGCACCGGGCCGTCCACCGCTCGAACTGCATACTGTCCGCCCTTAACCTGAGCATGCCGCCTAGCCGACCCCGCGGCCGCCCCGCCCGTCAGCCAGACACCGATCACTCGAGAGAGAGAGAGAGAGACAGAGAGCATCATGCATCACCCCCGGACCAGCCGGCCGACCGGCCGCCTCAGACCACTCACCCCGGCGTCGCCGCGCGCCGTCTTCTCGAACCGCTCCTCCACGACGTGGGTGCGCTGGTCGGGCGTGGTGTACTCGCGCCGCTCGTGGAAGTCGCCCGAGCCGGCCGCCCCGTGCCCCTCAGTCACCATGCCGGCCGAGGAGCCGGCCGAGGGTACCAGCGCCCTCTGCTGAGTACCGCCGGCAGAGGAGCGGCCACCAGTGCCCACCGAGTCATTCAGGTCCGTCAGCAGCGTGTCTGCAGAGCACAGAGGAAACATGGTCAGGTCGGGGCAGGGCAGGTCGGGGCAGGGCAGGGCAGGTCAGGGCAGGGCAGGGCAGGGCAGGGCAGGGCAGGGCAGGGCAGGGCAGGTCAGGTCAGGTCAGTTCAGGGCAGGTCAGGGCAGGTCAGGGCAGGTCAGGGCAGGGCAAGGCAGGGGCAGGGCGCAGGTCAGGGCAGGTCAGGGCAGTCAGGGCAAGGTCAGGGCAGGTCAGGCAGTTTCAGGGCAGCGTCAGGGCAGTCAGGGCATTCAGGCAGGTCAGGGCAGTGCAGGTCAGGCAGGTTCCAGGGCAGGGCAGGTCAGGCAGGGCAGGTGGTCAGGGCAAGGCAGGGCAGGGCAGGGACAGGTCAGGTTCAGGGGCAGGTCAGGGGCAGGTCAGGGCAGGTCAGGGCAGGTCAGGGCAGGTCAGGGGGGGCAGGGCAGGTCAGCAGCGTATCAGCAGAGCACAGGAGTCACACGGTGAAGCCATGCAAGGATACGGCACCAAGGGACAGCGCGGGGTTATGTCATATGTTGATGCAACACTGTTGGTATGTAGTCATTCAATGTTTGTTGACCACTGGCTGCCGAAGCGTGTTAACTGCAACATGCATAAATAAACACTGGACACGATGAGATACCATCACGGCTGATAGTGATAATTTGTCGTTGGCTGCAGCTGTCATGATCAGGACATGACATGACAGTTTAAGAAGACGTTTAAATGAACCTGTTGGCAAGGTCTGAGCACGTTTGTCAGACCAAGGTTATCGCCGCAAATAAATGCAGAACACCTGCGTCACAGAATAATACTTCTAAGACACCCGTACACAACGTAATCCGTCTTGTCAAGCATGCGTAAGCGGAATAGAAGCGTTGTCCGGCATTATGAAGTACGCACATTTGTCTCTCGCCGACTGCCTGTCTGTTTATATACAGCGATTCACTGGCTTAGTCGGTACATCTATCAAACCTACGGCTGGGACGGTGGCGAAATAACGCAACCGGAGTGTGCCGAGAACATCAGCATACTTCCACGCAATCTATTCACTAACTGAGAATCAATAGACTGAGCAGAGCTATCCCCCTCACCAAACGTGCTCACTGTATCCACTAATCTTTTGTTTCTGCAAAAATGGCATAAAGGCAAAGCCGACCCATCAAGACCTTGTTCACCATTCAAACAACTCCCGTACGCCAGCAGGTGTCCCCGCGCATTAGAGATGTCCCACACAAGCCATGCGTCTGCGTGGGCTCGCTTATCCTGTTCCCGACAGTTTTTTCCGAGTGTCTGGTGTCTACACCGGGACCTGGGATGCGGGGCAGCGGGTCACCACCGACAGGTGCCGGCTGGGTCGGTCTCTCAGACGACCCCACCTGCCACTCTCCACCGCCCTTCTCACTCCCTGACACCCGTGTTCTTTACCTCATACATATGCGAGCCCCGCGCGCGCAGCAGAGCGACCCTGAGCGCCAGGCTGTGCGTGCCTGTGTGACCCCGAGACGTGGCTCTATCGCGTCACATCGCGACACATAGTCCTTCTGCGGCGGGTGGCCAGGTCCCGCTCCGGGCATATCATCACACCTGTGCACCGTCCACCCACCCAGCCTCAGTGCACACAAGGTCGAGCTACCACGCCTAATCGGACGCTAATAGATTCATGGTGGTTCCCGGCCAAGGCCGACGCCAACACCGCCTCCCTCACCGCCTGCCGTCTGTGCGTGCGGACTGCGGAGGCTGTGTGAAGGACAGACAGCTGAGTAGAGCGCCTCAGACCGCCAGCCCACGCTTCATCTGATCGTTCTCCGCCCACGAGCTGCCCCGGTGCAGCGGCTTACCGGCCACCGGGACCGCTGCCGTGTCGTGACTGAGAAGATCACGTGACGCGTTCGATTTGTGCCGGCCGAACACGTCATCCGGGCCGCCGAGGGAGCCCACGGCCGCGATTTAAAACCAGTCTGCCTCGCAGGCGGCCTGCAGCTCGGCGGCGGCGCTGCACGACCCGGTCGACGTGAGGAGGTGGGCAGCGGCCTTTTTTGGTGGTCTGATGCGGCCGCCTGCATACCATCGGTGCCGGGACGCCGTCCGTCCACGGACCCGCGTCACCGGCGTCGAGCCCGCTCTGCTGCCCAGATCCGGGGGAGGGACGCGTCACCAGCGCAGGGGCGTCACACTGCAGCCAGTTTGTGAACATGCTCACACGGCACGACTGTGGACGTCTACAGCAGCGAGTATCCCTGTCTGTCCTGCAGTACCGGTCCGAAACGTGATCAACGTTCCGATCAGCGTGACCACCACGTTTGGTGTTATACCTCGGTACAGCACGCGGCCTGTAGAGCGTGAGGTTCCTGATGTGGCCCGGTCAGGCACGGCAGTCAGGGTTCGTGATAAGTTGGCTGAGTCGGCAGAGTTCGTGCTGAGTTGGCTGAGTCGGCAGAGTTCGTGCTGAGTTGGCTGAGTCGGCAGAGTTCGAGCTGAGTTGGCTGAGTCGGCAGAGTTCGTGCTGAGCAGCAGTGGGCCGTGTCGGCGGCCGTGCCCCTGTAACGCGTCGGCGTCGGATCTACACCTACCCGCACCCTTGCAGACCATATGGCCGCGGGTGGAGCCCTCAGCACCAGCACGCGCTGGTCGACCAGGTAGACCCGGGGACGAGAGCGGCGCCGGGGTAATGTGTTATGACACGTTAATTAAAGCACTTCGTCAGACTTCTGCTCGAAAGTACCCATAAACCATCAGACGCCGAGGCCCGAGCGACTGCTGAGCGCTGGGTGATGAATCACGACTAACGTTTACGTGTTTAAACGCAGTTCAGCACCTGACAAAATACGGTTAATTCCAAACCAATCATACACAGCGTCGGCTGGCTGTGGACGTGTGTCGGCTGGCTGTGGACGTGTGTCGGCTGGCTGTGGGCGTGTGTCGGCTGACTGTGGACGTGTGTCGGCTGCTGTTTGGACGTGAGTCGGCTGGCTGTGACGTGTGTGCTGCTGTGGGCGTGTTGTGTCGGCTTGTCGTGGCGTGTGGTTCGGGCTGGCTGTGGACGTGGTGTCCGGCTGGCTGTGGACCGTGTGTCGGCTGTCTGTGGGCGTGTGTCGGCTGGCTGTGGGACGTTTTTTTTTTTTTTTTTTTTTTTTTTTATTCTGTCGGCTGGCTTTTGGCGTGTGTCGGGGCTTGGGCGTGTGTCGGCTGACTGTGGACGTGTGTCGGGGCTGGGACGTGTTCGGCTGGCTGTGGACGTGTGTCGGCTGGCTGTGGACGTGTGTCGGCTGACTGGGACGGTGTCGGCTGGCTGTGGGCGTGTGTCGGCTGGCTGTGGACGTGTGTCGGCTTGGCTGTGGGACGGGTGTCGGCTGGCTGTGGACTGTGTTGGCTGGCTGTGGGCGTGTGTCGGCTCAGGCTGGCTGTGGACGTGTGTCGGCTGGCTGTGGACGTGTGTCGGCTGACTGTGGACGGTGTGTCGGCTGGCTGTGGGCGTGTTCGGTGGCTGTGGACGTGTGTCGGCTGGCGTGGACGTGTGGTCGGCTGGCTGTGAACGTGTGTCGGCTGGCTTGTGGGCGTGTGTCGGCTTCAGGCTGGCTGTGGGCGTGTGTCGGCTCAGAGCTAGCTGTGTACGTGTGTCGGCTGGCTGTGGACGTGTGTCGGGCTGGCTGTGGGCGTTGTCGGCTGGCTGTGGACGTGTGTCGGCTGGCTGTGGACGTGTGTCGGCTGGCCTGTGGCGTGGTATGTCGGCTGGCTGTGACGTGTGTTCGGGCATAGGCTGTGGACGTGTGTCGGTGGCTGTGGGAAACGTGTGTCGGCTGGCTGTGGGCGTGTGTCGGCTGGCTTGTGGCGTGTGTCGGCTGGGCTTGGACGTGTGTCGGCTGTCTGTGGGCGTGTGTCGGCTGTTGTAGACGTGTGTTTATCGCTGGCTGCGGACGTGTTGTCGGCTGGGCTGTGGACGTGTGTCGGCTGGCTGTGGGCGTGTGTCGGCTGGCTGTGGACGTGTGTCGGCTGGCTGTGGGCGTGTGTCGGGCTGGCGTGGGCGTGTGTCGGCTGCTGTGGCGTGTGTCGGCTGGCCTGTGGGCGTGTGTCGGCTGGCTGTGGACGTGTGTCGGCTGGCTGTGGTTGTGTTCGGCGACTGTGGACGTGTGTCGGCTGCTCGTGGGACGTGTGTCCGGCTGGGCTGCGGACGTGTGTAGGCTGGCTGTGGGCGTGTTCGCTGGCTGTGGACGTGTGTCGCTGGACTGTGGACGTGTGTCGGTGGGCTGTGGGCGTGTTCGGCTGGCTGTGGACGTGTGTCGGCTGGCTGTGACGTGTGTCGGCTGCTGTGGAACGTGTGTCGGCTGGCTGTGGCGTGTGTCTCTGGCTGTGACGTGTGTCGCTGTCTGTGGGGCGTGTGTCGCTGGTTGTAGACGTGTGTCGGCTGGCTGCGGACGTGTGTCGGCTGGCTGTGACGTGTGTCGGCTGGCTGTGGCGTGTGTCGGCTGGCTGTGGACGTGTGTCGGGGGCCTGGCTGTGGCGTGTGTCGGCTGGCTGTGGCGTGTGTCGGCTGGCTGTGGGGCGTGTGTCGGCTGGCTGTGGGCGTGTGTCGGCTGGCTGTGGCGGTGTTGTCGCTGGCTGTTGGGCGTGTGTCGGCTGACTGTGGACGTGTGTCGGCTGGCTGTGGCGTGTGTCGGCTGGCTGCGGACGTGTGTTAGGCTGGTGTGGGCGTGTGTCGGCTGGCTGTGGACGTGTGTCGGCTGACTGTGGGCGTGTGTCGGCTGGCTGTGGACGTGTGTCGGCTGTCTGTGGGCGTGTGTTCGGCTGGTCTGTGGACGTGTGTCGGCTGGCTGTGGACGTGTGTCGGCTGGCTGTGGACGTATGTCGGCTGTCTGAGGATCAGAGGCGCCGCTGTCCGCCACTGTAGAGTGAAGATCAGCACTTCAGGCCGACTGGCTGGCAGCCGGCACCTCTCACATCTCAGCCTGGTGCCGCGGCGGCCGCCAGCGTCCAACGTCAGCGGCAGCCGATCCCAGCAGATAACAATGGCGGCCCAGCGCCCTCCGCCGCGACCACCACTCGGGACCGGGCCGCCTGCCAACGGGTCCGAACAGCCACCGCCTTCAGAGAGAAACACCGCTGCCGGTTCACAGCCGAGCGACTCTCACACATCGATACAATTAGGAGTTTTTGCTAGTTTTTGGCTGTCTGCCTCGCTCGGTTGGAGGTCAAGGTGAACTCGGTTGACATCGGTGTATGTCAGTCCTCTGCCAGAGACGCCAGCAGAATGGTCGGGTGAGAGTTTACGGAGAGGGTGTCAGAGACATTAGCTGAGAACAGTCTCTGAGTAGCAGTAGCGTATGTTAAGAACAACGACACTAGCAGAACTCAAATAAAGATAGAACTCCGCGCCAGTACAGTGTTGGCTTAAGTGGATACTGGAGTGGACTCTTATTAAATCTAGGTCGACCCATAGGAATACACTTTTATTTCAGAGTTATCAGTTGACTCTGGGTGGACCGGGTGGGCATTCAATGTACTTGATGTACTTGATATACTTGTACTTGATGTACTTGATGTACTTTATTATCAGGTGATGTACTTGATTATTCAAGGATCGGAACATACGGGAAGATTCATTAACAACATCTTGATATGACCCAGTTGTATCAACAGTCTCCCGGGGGTCCAGATGGATACCACCGTCTGCGAGAGGGCGCAGACAGCAGCGACGTCAGAGCCGGGCCACTGTGCCAGCTAGAGAGCGGCCAAGTCCAAGCCGAGCGGCGTCAGCTGAGAGAACGGCGGCCGCGGCGGAGGTGAAGGAGGCTGGACCCAGTGCGATCAGTGGAGCTCGACTCGAAAGCTACCGCCACCAAGCCAAGCTGGCAGCGCGTTGATAAAAGGCGCAGGAGGGTACAGTACAGGACGCAGCCTGACTCACAGCATCCACGTCTTGGGTCAGTGGACACCATGATGCTTCGGAAAGCACAGCGAACTGCGATACGACGGAACATACGCATTTAGCACACATTTATGAGTTCTGAATCGTTTTAACCTAATAGTTAAAATCGTTGCGTGTGATTATGGTAAATAAGAAGCAGAATTATACTAAATAGGGTTTCGTGACTTACACAACGGGGACACAATTGAAATATGCTTGAGGGACGGCCTGTGACTACAGGAAGGGCTTCTTTGCATGTCTCCTTTGTTCCACGGTTATGGAATGAATGGATATAGCGTGACAGCGCCACTAAACGAGCACGCCCGGACTGATTGTCCAGGTTCAGCGTCTAACGAGAAGCGCGCAGTCGTAAAATGATCGAATGATACGGATGACAAGACTACCACGTAACCACGTTATTTCATCTTCTGAAGGCATCGGCCTTGAGTTTCCCAATGACGGATTCCCTAAAAGAGACCAGACCCAGCCGTGCGTGTCGCATAACGAATGTGTTTGATCCGTAGTCAAAGACTCACCTTGTCCCACTCCACGGAGCCCGTGACAGCGATATACCGTGACGTCACATACCGTAACGGGACAGAGTGACGCAGACAAGAGTGACGCAGATCCCCCACACTCTGCCGTTCTCCCCGTGCGTCACTCATCAACCGAGTCATACCATCACAGCCGGAGGCAGGCAATCAATCAACTTTATCACGTTTTTAGGTTAGCGTCGAATGTTGACATTACAGGCGGGCCACAGCCGGCGTACCAGAGCGCTGGTTGGCAGAGATCGTGCGCCGGTTAACCCGGCTAATCATAGTCGGCCACCCGTGCGACGCGTCACGGGCCGTGTTTCTGAGGCCGGCACGTGTTTAAAGCGGCTCAGATGAATTAACGAGGCCGGCTTCCTGGAGAGTGAGCTGGTGAGTATGGGTCCGTGCCAGGAGAAATACGGCAGAGGTCAGCCGGGCTACCAGTGAGGTGAGAGTGAGGCTGAGGAGCAGTATGTGCGGGGCCGCCGAATGTCGTGATTCAGGTGGAGACTGGAGATCAGTCCCAGACACACCATTAATAATTATGTGATTCCGACACTGACGTCATTTATATTATTAAAGCGATTATGACAGATATACGAGCACCGAAGTTCCCACCACCAAAATTAAAAATGGCATAATGTCCTATTTGAGCTCACGGCAATGCTGCGATAAAAACGCAATGCATCCCCAGCTATCTCCCAGCCAAGACATCCCTAGCAATGCAATACAATGCATCCCCAGCCGTCTCTTTATCTGGCAAATGCTTCAGCCATCTCCCCGTCCGTTGCCGTCTCCCCGTCCGTCCGTCCGTCCGACCCGTGAGCGCCGGACCAGCGCCAGCATCCCTCATTAGCCCAGTCATCAGCATGCCGTCCGTGCTCTGAGAGGCCGGCCTTGACCCGCCGCTCGGCCCGGACCGGCCGACCCGACACTACTCGGACTGGCCGGTCCGACAGCCCGGGCAGGCAGAGAGAGGGACGATCCGACGGCGGTCAGGGCGGAGAGAGAGAGCGGAGGGCGGCGGCTGGACGGCGGCCAGCCTTGGCCACATCAGAGGTCAGAGGTCAGCTGGGTCGGCACGAGCCGGGTCTGGATGGGGCACGGCCGGCCCGACTGGCCTGAACGTGCGCAGTGAGCCGCCGTTGAGCAGGTCGCAGGAGGGAGGAGTGGCTAACGTGGCATGTACTTCGGTAATGGTAGCGATGGTCAGGTCGGCTCTCACCGCAGCGAAGCGCTCCGGTGAGGGACGATGGCGAGACGGGAGTGGATAGGTGATGTGGAGGGAAGACAAGGAGAGAGGGTACAGTGGGGAGAATACGGAGGAGCAGGGTCAGACGATGAGATTGAGAGTGAAAACGAAAGTAAAATGGAAATCAGAGTAAGGGAGAAATGAAACATCCAAGCTAGAATGTAAAGGAGGCGTGGATAAAATGTTACGCAGATAACGTCAGAAGAGAATGTTGGAGCCGTCTCTGATTAGCGCTCTCGCCGGGTAGCCCTGGTCATCACCCGAATAGCTGTCATCAGGTGAGGCGAACAATGACACAAATTCCAGCTAACGACGCGTTACCGACACATTCTTATCTGCCGACCCATCGTTAGGCGCGTGAGCTATGTTGGCCGACAAGTGCCTCTGCGTGGTCCGGGGGCGGCGCTAAATTTATCGAGGTCGTCACGAAACAACTGCCGTCACAGAAGCTCACCGCCACACCCGCGGCGACAGGGCGCTGTGCTCACCACAGAGGCCGTGAGTGACACAGGTACCGCACGAGGCCCGCAGAGCCCGCCGACACAGCCAGCAGCACAGGGTAGCCGCATACAATGGGCAAGTGATGTTAGAAGCAGTGCTATTTCCGTGCCGCCTTTAACACGGACACGGGTACTGGAACAGCGAGCTCCGGTCGGAAATCAGAAAGCTTTCGGTATAAGTGAGGAACGCTTGAACGCGGTCAACTGTAACGTATGCCGGGACACGTAGCGTGCGAAACAGTGGAGCGGCGGCCCGACAACAGTCCACGCACTCGCTGGTATGCGGGGTTGGTAGCGCGTCTGTGGTGGTCTGACAAGTTGGGGATAGGATGTGGGGCCGGCCTAGTGACCAGGTTTGCTACACGGTTTGGTAGATAGTTATTGGTAACGCCGTCCGGTGTACCAATAATTATATATGGGGACTTATGTTTAGTTGCTGCAGACGGAATGATCCCTGATTTCGTTTAACGAGTTAAAATATAATATCTGTACGCACTACGCACAGTGAATGCGTCAAAAGGCACAATTTAAATTTTACACGGGATGAACACTGGATGAATCCAAGAATATCCCCATGATGGCTGATACCATATTGCGTTCAATTTCCGGGCCATTATCCATGATCCATGTGAACCACATGATGGTAAACCTACCGTGTCCAATGGATATATGTTCGTCCACAAAAGTGCGAATGATTACATTTGAGCTATCAGCAGCTTATCGGGAGCGCGGTAGCGTTCGGTTTCTTTGAAGAGTGACTGATCGACGTAGCGAAAGAAACCTATTTGCCAATCGCTGCGTCACTTCCGATTCCGAGAGTGACTTACCTATGTGCCGTCCCATTTGTGGTCTCCCTGACGGGCGACTACCGAGGTGCCGTCCCATTGGTTCTCCTGAAGGGCGAACTTACCGAGTGCGCGTCCCATTTGGTCTCCTGACGGGCGACTCCGAGGTGCGGTCCCATTTGGTCTCCCTGAAGGGCGACTTACCGAGGTGCCGGCCCATTTGTCTCCCTGACGGGCGACTTACCGAGGTGCCGGTCCCATTTGGTCTCCCTGAAGGACGACTTACCGAGGTGCCGGTTCCATTTGGTCTCCCTGACGGGCGACTTACCGAGGTGCCGGTCCCATTTGGTCTCCCTGAAGGGCGACTTACCGAGGTGCCGGTCCCATTTGGTCTCCCTGAAGGGCGACTTACCGAAGTGCCGGTCCCATTTGGTCTCCTGACGGGGGCGACTTACCGAGTGCCCGGTCCCATTTTGGTCTCCCTGAAGGCGACTTACCGAGAGTGCGTCCCATTTGGTCTCCCTGCGGGCGACTTACCGAGGTGCCGGTTCCATTTGTCTCCCTGACGGGGCGCTTACCGAGGTGCCGGTCCCATTTGTCTCCCTGAAGGGCGACTTACCGAGGTGCCGGTCCCATTTGGTCTCCCAACGGGCGACTTACCGAGGTGCCGGTCCCATTTGTCTCCCTGAAGGGCGACTTACCGAGGTGCCGGTCCCATTTGGTCTCCCTGAAGGGCGGGACTTTACCGAGGTGCCGGTCCCATTTTGGTCTCCCCTGACGGCGACTTTACCGAGGTGCCGGTCAAACCATTTGGTCCCCTGACGGCGACTTACCGAGGTGCCGGTTCCCATTTGGTCTACCTGACGGGCGCTTACGAGGATATCGGTTCCCATTTGGTTCTCCCTGACGGGCGACTTACCGAGGTGCACGGTCCCATTGGTCTCCCTGGAAGGGTGACCTTACGAGGTGCCGGTCCCTGGTTCCCCTGAAGGGTGACTTACGAGTGTCGTCCCATTTGGTCTCCCTGACGGGCGACTTACCGAGGTTGTCGGTCCCATTGGTCTCCCTGAAGGGCGACTTACCGAGGTTGCCGTCCCATTTGGTCTCCCTTGACGAGGCGACTTTACCAGGGCCGGTCCCATTTGGTCTCCCTGAAGGACGACTTACCGAGGTGCCGGTTCCATTTGATCTCCCTGAAGGGTGACTTACCGAGGTGCCGGTCCGGTCCCATTTGGTCTCCCTGAAGGGCGACTTACCGAGGTGTCGGTCCCATTTGGTCTCCCTGAAGGGCGACTTACCGAGGTGCCGGTCCCATTTGGTCTCCCTGAAGGACGACTTACCGAGGTGCCGGTCCCATTTGGTCTCCCTGAAGGGTGACTCGGTGACCCGCCGCTGCTCCTCGTGTCGGTACTCGGATCGAGCCAGGGACGACATGGTCAGTCACTCCCTGAAACACAGCAACACATGGTCAGCTGAGGAGTCAGTCAGGGTCGCTCTCTCAAACACAACAACATCCAGTCAACTTTGGGGTCAGGGTCACCGGCTGAAATACGACACACGGCTACCTGTGTGGACTGCCCGGCAAGAGTGGACACAACCCGTTTTCTGGTGCATGAGCCATCACAAGCTCTGCAATCTGACTGCGTTTTGAACAGGTTAATGACGGCAGACCTCTCTGTGGCGGCTGTGGCCCGGGGACTGCTCTGCCCCGCAGTTCTGGCGTCACAGATTCAGTTAGAGCCACGGTGTGGGGCCAGCAGCTGTGTCAGTAGGTCGCCTCTGAGCCGGCCCGGGCCGGAATCAGCAGCAGCGGCGGCGGAAACCTGCCGTCCGACCGGGCCAGCTGCCAAGGTAAACTTCCCCAGACCCGAGCAGAAACACGTCCGTTAGGGCGGGAGGGGTAGCAGAAGCAGCTCGCGGCGGGAGGGCGTAGCGGCTGTGGCGGGGGGATGGTCAGCTGCAGTGGCGCAGTGCGGTGATACGGTCTGGAGCGGATCCACGGTCAAAGATGAAGGGTTGGTGGACATGTGGAGCGTTGAGAAATTGAACGTCACGCCTGAAGACGATAGTCTGGTTGAGCACAGTACGGCGGACATGGCTTATTCCCTACCGACGACGACAGGACATTTGGGTGGCCCGAGCCTTACTCTCACAATCAAAGCTGGGACGCCGATGACGACGTCAGTCGGTACCACATCATCGCCTGCCATCAGAGCCTCCAGACCGACCTTTCGACCAGCATCTCACATCAAAGCGTCACAGGAAGCGGATCACGTTCGCCCGTCTCTCCAGCCGCAGCAGACGGGCGCCAGGGGTCGCGGGTCGGGTCAGGTGAAAACCTGAGCAGCACGTGTATCACCCCTCCCTCCCTCCTCGTCTCCCCCAGCAGAGCAGAGGTACTGTTTCATCGTCGATAAAACCGCCGCTCGACGAAATGGCATGCACTCTCTGCACGCCATGCAGCGTGCACTGTGCGGTTTGCACTTTGCACCTGTATGAACCTGAGTTCTCCACTGCTTCACGGCTCAGTGGAACCTCTCGCTGAGGCCGGCGGCAGACGGTGCCGGCTCCAGTGAGCCGTGAGTGACACAGGTACCGCACGAGGCCCGCACGGGGCCCGCAGAGCCCGCAGAGCCCGCGGGCCCGGATTGAATGTCTGGAACGGGTGTCTCGACCGCCGCGTCTTGTGCCACCTTTGTGCGTGTGGCGGCGGTGGGGACGCGTGTCGATACTTACTTAACCCACCGCCGGTAATGAGCGATGCCAGTGTGTCGCCTGTCGCCGCGCCGGGACACTCATCGAAGGACGCTCCTCGGAGGACGCTCCTCGGAGGAATCTGCTCGGAGGACGCATTACTCCCCTCGGAGGACTCTCCCCGGAGGGCAAGGGTCGGAGTCTGGGAGTCTCGGGAGCAGCGTCAGAGGAGCCCACATCACCGAGGCCGTCCGAGTCACAGGTGAGACCACCTCAGCTCAACACTAGACTAGTCCTTCCAAGTTTCCCCGGTCAGCGTGCCCTGTGGCACGTATCGTCCCCTCATATGCAATTCACACTCCGGCCCGAAACAGGCCCGTTCTATATACCTAAAGTATAGGTAAATGCCCAGAACGGGCCCGTTTCGGGCCGGGCGGAGGCCGGTCGGCCGGCCAGAGTGTGAATTGCGCATCAGTCATGTGGGAGCCGTGTTGCGTCTCTCAGATGATAGCCCGTCCCACTGACGACAATACGGGAGGCCGCAGCGTCCCTGGGGAGCGCTTTAACTCAGCTTCTCTCCACTGAGCCGGGCGGCGTCCTGATAGTTTTACGACCCCATGCTGAGTGGAACAGAGGCCGTGGTGTTATTCGCCTCAACTGATTTATGTCGAATGGGAGCAGGCATGACGTGAATTTCGTCAGGGTCTTTCTAAGCATGACTGACACACAATAACCGATTGTGCTTTGAAGAATGATACCATTGTCTGTGACATCACAGATGTGAGTTGTACAAGCCAATGTCGCGGCAAAAACGCCACGCAGCTCCACACCCCCCCCCCCCCCGCAGCACCCAGCCCCACCCCTCCCTCAGTGTCCATTAACGGTGAAATTCCGAGCCTGCCGACGTTTTTCCTGGACACATGTCCAACGGACAGGACAATGACGAATTAAGTTCCGAATATTTCGTGGAAAATGATCAAATCGGTAGGGTCAACCGCGGAACTTGGTAACAGGTTTCATATCGGTTGCAATCTAGGATACCGAGTTTTCCGCCATTGCACTGCCTCCCAGTTCTAAACAGCCCTGCAAGAACTACGTCAACTGGGTTCGTCGCTATGATTATTTACATTGACGGATTTCTAAAAAACAGACACAGCATATCCAGTCTTTCACCCGAGTTAAGTGCCATGCATGCCAAGGGAAGTGACATCACTGACGACATACCAAGAGCCCATGACGTCACTATCGCAGCAACGTCACGGTCAGTCAATCTCACGGCCCACTGTCGCCGGAACAACCTCGTTTGGCGCGAGCCGCGGTCTCCTCCCTCTCCGCGGGAGATGGCGCTCCAGCAACCGCAACGGAGCCGTGACGTCACACACACACGCACGGGGCGGCGGCGCGCGCGAGGGCGACCTTTGGCGGCGCGCCAGCCAAGCTGACCCAGAATGCCGCCCACTGCCGCCGCCGCCGCCGCCGCTCGGAGCGCCGTGCGGCTGGGCTGCTGCCGCCGCCAGGTCAGGGCGTCTCGTCTGACCAGCCGGCGGACAGAGGTGAGCAGGCCCTGACAGGCCGCGGCGAGAGGCGCCACTGACGCCATGCCCGGTGTGAGGAACCCGTGTCTGATGCAGCCGGTACCGCCGCCGCGCGTCCCCAGTGACCCAGAAATGTCACCGGACGGCCCGCCGGTGACCTCGCCGGGAGATGAGGCGGGCACCGCTCGGCCGCCGGACCAGCGGCCGGAGCTGCGTCAGGAGCCACATCTGTAAAGGTCAGACGCGTCCGGGCAGCCACCGGTCAGCGGGCGAATGTTGAATCATCTCTGAAGACGTTCGGGTTGGTAATCCAGTCACGGAACACCATATACGTCGCGTGTCCAGCGGCCTGGCGTTCCTCAGAAGTGAAGGTCAGCGCAGTCTGGCTGACATCACTGCCAGCTCCCGACAACTCCGTGACTCCTAACCACGCCAGAGCTGCTGCTGCAGTCCCAAACTGAACCAAACACTGCGGCTTTTCTCCGACCAGCCACAAACCACCGTGGCTTTTGCCGGGACGCCAGCCCTGCCGGTTGTCTTTGTTTGTCTCGCTGCTGTCTCGCTGAGCTGCCAGCTGAAGCATTCCCCAATCATCTGCGCGCGGCCCAGCGATGCGCGGGCGGCAAACAAGAAGCGGTCCGGCCGCCCACAACAATGCCGCTCTGTAAAAACAGTCGCCACTGGTGACGTAACCCGCTGCCCACTCCCACGCCTCTGTGGCGCCCCTCCCGCCGCGCCGAGGGTGACGTCACCCCCCCCCCCTGCCGCGGGGGGCGGCCCATCTGTCGGCGGCGGCGCGGCCTGCGGTCAGCAGAGGTCACTGGGTCAGGTCACAGGTCGGCGGGCCGCAGGGCAGACGGTGAACGGCGCTGATTGGCCAACAGGGGGCCCGGTGACGGCCAGCGGGGCCCCGGTGACGGCCGGCAGGGGGCCCGGTGACGGCCAGCGGCGGCCGGCGCCGGTGGCTGTGCGCGGGAGGGCGGAGTCGATTGTTGCCCGCTGACGGACGTGCCAGTGCGGGGCGCTGCCGCCGCTACCGAGCTCGTAAAGCTGAGCTGCGGCTGCCAGACTGGCCATTAGTCAGCCAGCCAGCCACCCAGCGATCCCAGAACAAACCAGCGCAGCAGTCAACCAGCCAGCGATCCCAGAACCAGCCAGCGCAGTCAGCCAGCCAGCCAGCGCAGCTGTCTGCTCGGGGCGGAGGGAGGCCGCCGTCGGATAGAGTGGGTTAGTCGGAGATTAAAAGACGCCCGATACCGTCTGGGAGTGTCCAAGCGGAAATCTGGAAGGCCTCAGCTTCGGCCGCACCGAGCTCGACACCTGTCCTGGAAGTGTGAAGAGGGCGGGCAACAGTCCAGCCCTCTCAACCTGACTTCCCGGACACGGTCTCCGAATCACCGCTGGCCACCGGCGTCTTGGAATTATATCTTGGAGGTTATCAAAGGCGCCCAGCCATGTTTGATCTCAGGAGTGACGCTGGACCCTCCTGTTGCTGACGATCGGTGTTCTTCCGCGGGCAGCAGGTCAGTGGGGACCATCACGTGAAGACCGGCTGCCCCTCGGGAGCTGATGTCACAGCGCTTCTCTTGCCAACTCTGGCTGTGTGCTGTGCAGCCTCGCTGATCTCACCCGGCTGGTCGGATACTGACAGCCAACTATTCCCGACTGACAGACGACGGGGCCCGCTCAGCCCGACCACCGCCGGCCCACCCAGCCTGACCGCCACCACCCGAGGCAGCTGTGAACACGAGCTGACCTCACCGCTGATTCTCCTCTCCTGTCCACACGGAGCTCCACTGCCACCGCCGGGAGCAGCTCCTTCCACGAGCTGACCTCACCCACCGTCTCCCCTCTCCTGTCCACACTGAGATCCACTGCCACCGCCGGGGGCAGCTCCTGCAACGAGATGACCTCACCCACCGTCTCCCCTCGCTCTCTGCTTCTCATACAGGGCTACCCTGAGCTAACATCAGAGCTGGCCGCCGCCCCTTTTACCTCCCAGTGTAGCGCTTGCCGCATCCCAATGCAGACCCACACCCTCCACGGCAGCGGGGGCGACCCACCCACGCCCCCGTGACAGCGGTCGGCAACGGGGCGGGTTTGGAGGGCGGAGGGATGATTGCAAAACCGCGCCCGGCGGGAGTACTGTTGAGCGGTCGGCCGGAAATGGAGTGGCATTCCTCGCGCTCCATACCGAACCAACCCCGCCCCATACCGGGACAATGAGTGGGCGGGGCGACGGACGAGTGTATCCCGCACCCAGCCGGCTCTAAAACACTGCACGGCCAGTGTTGAGCGGGAGCCCAGCTGTGTGCCCTCGCCCCCATCACCCCGGAGATCTTGATGAGCGGAGTGAAGTGCTGGCGGGTCGTACCCGCAGCCCGCAGGAGTTCCAGCTGGGCCGTGGGCGGAGCGGAACAGCAGCTGCCGGGGCCGCGGACAGCCACCGGCGGTGGCCGGACGGGGGCGTGTGTACCGGTGTGACAGGTTTGGCCGCCGACGCCGACCACCACCGGCCAGCCAGCCGGTCAGCGGAGACTACAGTAGTCGCCAGCGGCGGCCGGCTAGCCGGTCAGCGGAGACAACAGCAGTCGTCAGCGGCGGCCGGCTAGACGGTCAGCGGAGACAACAGCAGTCGTCAGCGGCGGCCGGCTAGACGGTCAGCGGAGACAACAGCAGTCGCCAGCGGCGGCCGGCTAGCCGGTCAGCGGAGACAACCAGGCAGTCGCCAGCGAGCGGCCCGGCATAGCCGGTCAGCGGGAGACGAAGCAGCAGCCGTACAGCGGGCGGCGGCAGGCCGGTCAGCGAACAACAGCAGCCGTCAGCGAGCGGCCGGCAGCGCGGTCAGCGGAGACAACAGCAGCCGTCAGCGGCGGCCGGCTAGCCGGTCAGCGGAGACAACAGCGGCCAGCCGCGTCTCGGCCAGACATCTGCTGAGAGCGCGACCAGCATCAATCTTACGGAGGAGTTTCTCCCGTCCTCGGACCACAGTCACGGGCATACCGGAGACAAAATGTGACATGCGTGGCATAAATACGACTCAGACAACAGAGAACAGATGCCTGACACTGATGACCCCCAGCCTGCCAGAAGACGGGCTGCAGCGCCGGATGATCGGGTGCACCTGCGTCATGGGAGAGTCTGGTGTGCAGCACCCCCTGCCCCCCCTCCCCGAGACGCCGCCAGACGCCAGCTCATCTGGCCGCGAGCCGACCGACACTAGCCTGGAGAGCATTGACTGTCCCAGTGTCTCAGCGGGCGTGCTGTTTTGCCGATGCAGCGACGTTCCATCCCAGTGGGGTGGCGGGGGGCGGGCGGGGGCACCGCTCTCTGGCATTCCAGACAGCCGAGTGCACGGCAGTTGGAACGTCAGTGAAGAGAAATTCGATACCGTGATGGCTGCGGCAAGTGGAGCGGGAACAAACTCGGGAAACAGAACACAGAGCCAGGTGTTTATAAACTGCGAGATTCCGGGAAACCATGACCTCCGCGGGGCCGGAGGCCGCCAGACAGACGTCCGAGAACAAAACAGTTTGGAGCCTGCCAAATAAACGGAGCGGAGACCTGCGCCGCTGGCTGACTGTGGCTATTTACATCCAGTCTCGACACGGCATGATCATTCCGTGATAGTGATACCCTGTATTAGTCATTAGAGGTGCCCTATCCCACGTCCACACGTGCCATTATCTGTGGCTGCAGGATGCAGGTGCACCTGTTCCAGGCAGTCCCACTGACCGAGTCTTGTGACGCTCTAATGACCGGCGGAACCAACTTGACAGCCGCGCGGCGCGGCGCCCTGGCATTCCACACACTAATTAGCCATGCCAGCTGGTGCCGGACGCGTGTTTTGGCGGTCACCGAGCCAGCCAGAGCGGGGCAGTCGAGGGTCAGGTGTCTCCCCAGCTCCCGCACCACGCGTGTGTCGTACCGCCTGTTCCGAGAGATCAGCTCTGACCGTGTCTCTGATGTGACCGGCCGCACCTGGCCTGCAGTGTTTAGACAGACACCTGAGCCACTGCCGCCGCTGGAGAACAAACACCTCACCGGACACAGCTGTCCAGAGGCGTCCGAGGGTACTCACCCGAGGTCGATGCGCCGTTCCCAGTCACCACGTTCCGGTCACCGCGCGCCACACGCCCGCTCGCCGCCTCCTCGCCGCCTCACACACCTGCAGCACGGAACGCCGACGCTTTTTTCGCCGGCCGTCGTCGGCGACTAAAATAGTTCGCTGGTCGGCCGTGCGCCCGCGCCTGCGCCGCGCGACCGCAGCGCCGTCTACCGGCCGACCCGCGCCTGGACCTGGACCGGGCAGCGCGGGCGAGTTTCCAGTGGACGGCGGGCGCCGGTCGCTCTTACGGCGGCGCTGTGCCGCCTCTCACGGCGTGTTGCAGTCCGATGCAGCTGCCGGGAGGTGGGCGCGGCGGCGGCGGCGAATGGTCCGCAGCGGCCATTCCGGCGCCATGCATGGCAGCTATGGAGTGCCGCCGGCAGCTGAGACATGCCGTGCATACTGCATCACTGCCTGATATCAAGTATTCGACCCGGCGGAGGCCAGCGAACCACGGCGGAGTCGCAGCAGCGGCCCCACCCGGCTGCCAGAGCTTCTCCGGTTCGCACCGTCGAAACAGAGACTGAGCAGCGCCACTGGCCACGGCCCTCGTAACGCGGTTATCCGATGGTCGAGCTCTGGACAATGGGCATTACAGTTACCATCTCTGGTAATCCGTCGGCAGAAAGCGATGCACCTGACCACGATAAGAAATGGTGCAGTTCAGTGACTACGGCAGTACAGGCAGAATAGTTTCGCCCTGGCATCAACTCCGTCTGAACAGTGGAGACACCTTGTCAATCGTTTCGAGCAGACGAAATCGATGAGTCGACTGAACTTTTGGCTGGAGGCCCAGAGGCCAAGGATCAAACGATTCGAGATCATTTGTCCCAGCCTACTTTCTCATTCATTTATGGCTACGAATTACGGTTTTAGTATCTCGAAACCACATCATTCTAAACTTACCGAAATGACCATTAGCCATAGCTCCACTTTGTCCCAATTTGTCTGCTTTGTCACTGTGTCTCATTACCTCTCAAGGACCCCCGGGTGTTTCCTCTGACGTCTCTCCAGCCTGGGAGGACTGCTGGGCGGCCACGGCCTCCCCTCCGCCCACGCACGGACCGGAGGGTATCACTTGGCTCGTGTCCGGTGGGCGAGGAGCAACAAACACCGCGCTGTCGGCACACAGACACTGGCAATAGATCGACAGCCATAGAGTGCCAGCAGCGGCAACAGGTCAACAGCCATAGACTATAGTGCCAGCAGTGGCAACAGGTCAACAGTCATAGAGTGACGGCCATCAGACACTGGCAACAGATCAATAGCAACAGTTTGTCAGCAATAGCAACAGGTTAATAGCCATCGACCGATCAGTGATCCAGACAGTGGCAAGTTGGCAGCATGTCAACAGCAATAGAGTGCCAGCAATGGAGACTGTCAACAGCCACAGAGTGGCAGGAATCTTGCCAGCACTGGCACGATAACAGATCAACAGCCATGAATTGCTGGCTAGCACTGGCAACAGCTAAACAGCTACCGAGAGCTGCCTTTGGAACGCAGAAACAGGTAACAGGTCACCGGCTGGCCGGCTAGCTGGCTGGCTGTCATCGCATCGGGCGAGAGGTGCGAGCTACGTCCCACTATCCCCTCTCTTCGCAGGGAAGGGACAGTATCAGAGAAAGGAGAGTAAGTACTGGATAGTGGACAGTAGTAACGGTTCCACCGAACTTAATAGTGATGGGCGGGAGCACTGGCGGATCCAGAGGGGGGGCTGCAGAGGGGCGCGGTCTCCCCCAGGCGCCCTGGTCGCGGGGTCGAGCCGTGCTTTGGCCTCCCCAAGCCGGGGAGGTTTGGGGGAGGCCAAAACACGGCCCGGCCCCGCGACCCGGGCGCCTGGGAGGGGCCGCGCCCCTCTGCAGCCACCCCCCTCTGGATCCGCCCCAGGGCGGGAGGTTCTTAAGCATAGCCGGGGTGCCGAGTACGAGCATCTGCGTCTTTGCCATGTTTACCTTCAAGCCGTTTTGGCAAAACCACCGATAGAGAAAATCAAACGTCGCTTCCATGAGTAAAATGATCGCCATCTGTTTCGCTCCCCATGTAGGTATCCGGAGAGAGCCAGCAGTCAGCGTAGTACACTCTTCTCCCTGCTGCTGCCCTCCGTCCGGGTAAGGGGTGCCGGGGAGGGCCAGCAGTCAGCGGTACCTACACAGAGGCGCTGGAACCTTCCGAAAGTTTGGGGGGGGGGGCGTAGTCATTCTAAAGTCGATTATTTCCATGCAACGCCATAGGCGTAACGTTAAAATCTGACAATGTTGGGAGGCGGCTGCCCCCCTACCCCCCGGTTCCTCCGTCCTTGTACCTGTCCCCCTACTTCCTTCCACCCTGTGAATTCTGTTTTGCCGCCCGGTCGCCCAGCAGGCCGGCTCGGCGGGATGGACGGCGGCGGTCTGTGGAGTGAGGTGTGCTGCCTCCCTGTTTATTCTGGAGCCGAGTCAGCACTATTCTGGGGGCGGTGACTAAGCCGACCGACGCTGATCTGACGGGCCGAACCGCCCCTCCCCCGGCCCCATCTCGCTCCCCGCCACACCCGCCGCATCGCGTCGGTAACGATGGTCTGCTGTGAGGAAAGGACGTCGGTAACGACGGTCTGCTGTGAGAGAAGGCGTCGGTAACGACGGTCTGCTGTGATGGAAAGGCGTCGGTAACGACGGTCTGCTGTGAGAGAAGGCGTCGGTAACGATGGTCTGCTGTGAGAGAAGACGTCGGTAACGATGGTCTGCTGTGAGAGAAGGCGTCGGTAACGACGGTCTGCTGTGAGGGAAGGCGTCGGTAACGACGGTCTGCTGTATGGGAAGACGTCGGTAACGACGGTCTGCTGGGAAGAGAGGCGTCGGTAAACGACGTCGCTGTATAGGAAAGGGCGTCCGGTAACGACCAGTCTTGCTGTGTGGGAAGGACGTCGGTAACGGATGTCTGCTGTGAGAGAAGGCGTCGGTAACGATGGTCTTGCTGTGAGGAAAGGCGTCGGTAACACGGTCTGCTGTGAGAGAAGGCGTCGGTAACGATGGTCTGCTGTGAGAGAAGGCGTCGGTAACGATGGACTGCTGTGTGGGAAGACGTCGGTAACGACGGCCTGCTGTGAGAGAAGGCGTCGGTAACGATGGTCTGCTGTGAGGGAAGGCGTCGGTAACGACAGTCTGCTGTGAGGGAAGGCGTCAATAATGACTGGCGGTTTTGTGTGCTGTGCTGCGTCAGGCTCCGGGTAATGTTACTCGCGGTTCGAGTATACCATGACATAATCGGTAAATGTAATGAGAACGCGCGGCCGCTTAAAGGAAATAGTTCACCTTCAACATGGGTTTTGAACTGAGATAGGCAGTTTTCGTAGCCCTGTTGAAAAACCCCTAAATGCAAGTGTCTGGGCTGGAAAGGCTCTCCAGCCGAATATATTTGACTTTTGTTGAAGGAATGTGGGCCATAAAATAAAGAATAGTCAAGAATGCAGGGTCTCACGCACCTGCCGGCAGAGCGCTATACAAGTAATCTTACCGACTTACTTTCGAATATTCTGATTGGGCTGAAGCCACGTTTGGACGTTGCCGGAGGTACGCATATAGTTTTGATAACATTAATAATGTACGTCGTTCTGTCCTGAATCGGCGCGATGTACCTATAGCTATTTTTGACATTATGAAAAGAAGTTGTATTTCAAAATATAATTTAATCGTGTTTGAAAAAAATCAAGGTGAACTATATCATTTAAATGGATTTTCAAGGCCCTTAGCCCGGAGGACCGAATTAAGACTGCAAAAAACGCAAAACACCGATCGCCAACAAATGCGAAAAGTGCAAAGAAACATACCAAATAGTGTAAATCTTAGAAGCGTAAATCTCAATCAGTTGTTGAAGACATAAATTTATCGGAAAACCATATAGGCACATAGCGAACAAATGTATTTCTAATTTCAGAGATACATGTTTCATATTGAGATTCATCCTGCCCCGCTCTTGGTGAGCGGAGCAGGATCCCTGAAATTATAAATGCATTGATTGACGTTAGTGTACATCACGCTCGTCTGAAATGTGATCCACGCGCTATGACCAGCATAGCCGTCTAACAGCCATTAGTCATAACTGTGTACTTGATCAGCCTTCACACCCCGCCTTAGGCCCTTCTCATGCAGCGCTCGGTTACATAAACAATGACGGGGCATCTCTCGGACTATCCGGCACGCGATATCCAGCATCGCAGGACGGCCCGAGGTGTCCGGGGTCGGGAAACCCCAGCTGCGAGGCACACAGACCGGTCAACCCATCCAGCTTTCCACCTGCATCACTCCGCCGGACTGATCTCGCTGCAGACCACAGCGTCTCCGCAGCGCTCGGATGGTGGCGCTCAGAACGGATCATCGTAGTTCCGTGATGATAAGGCATTCGGTGTACTACGCCGGCGGTGGTAAAGGCTACCATATGGCTGTCCAATGTAACGCTCGTCCGCCGTTCCCTCCCAGTGGGTACTATATAGGTGGCCGCTGGACACGGTTGCAACCAGCTAGACTCGGCCAGACTCGGCTACTCTGCCGCCGATGGTGGCGTCCTCGTCAGACCCGAGCAGGCGGCGGCGGCGGCGGCGCCACACTCGCCCGACCGCCGCCCACGACCTCGTGACGTCACGCCGACCAGATGACCCTATATGGCAGCGGCGCCGAGCGTTTTATCGGCCCGATCGAGGCCGCAGTGCCGTCAGTGGAGAGCCGAGGCTGAGGGTACAGCCCACAGGCCACAGCTGTCAGCAGAGGTACAGCCCACAGCTGTCAGCTGAGGTACAGCCCACAGCTGTCAGCGAGGTACAGCTCACCAGCTGTCAGCTGAGGTCACAGCCCCACAAGCTGTCAGTGAGGGGTACAGCCCACAGCTGGTCAGCAGAGGTACCAGCCCACAGCTGTCGCTGAGGTACAGCCCCACAGCTTGTCAGACTGTCAGCTGAAGGTACAGCCCACAGGGCCACAGCGTCAGCAGAGGTACAGGCCCACAGCTGTCAGCTGAGTTACAGCCCACAGCTGTCAGCTGAGGATACAACCCAGCTGTCAGCTGAGGTACAGCTCCCAGCTGTCAGCTGAGGTACAGCCCACAGCTGTCAGCTGAGGAACAGCCCACAGCTGTCAGCTGAGGTACAGCCCACAGCTGTCAGCTGAGGTAACAGCCCACAGCTGTTCAGCTGTCAGGCTGAGGTACAGCCCCAGCTGTCAGCTGGAGGCCACCCATCCCACAGCTGTCAGCTGAGGTCCATGCCCACAGCCTGTCAGCGAGGTACAGCCTCCTCAGCTGTCAGCTTGAGGTACAGCCCACAGATGTCAGCCATGTGGTTACAGCCCACAGCTGTCAGCTGAGGTACAGCCCACAGCTGTCAGCTGAGGTACAGCCCCCAGCTGTCAGATGAGGTACAGTCCACAGCTGTCAGCTGAGGTACAGTCCACAGCTGTCAGCTGAGGTACAGCCCACAGCTGTCAGCTGAGGTACAGCCCACAGCTGTCAGCTGAGGTACATCCCACAGCTGTCAGCTGAGGTACAGCTCACAGCTGTCAGCTGAGGTACAGCCCACAGCTGTCAGCTGAGGTACAGCCCACAGCTTTCAGATGAGGTCAGCAGAGGTACAGCCCACAGCTGTCAGCTGAGGTAC
This sequence comes from Semibalanus balanoides, assembly GCA_014673585.1. Classification (NCBI taxonomy): domain Eukaryota; kingdom Metazoa; phylum Arthropoda; class Thecostraca; order Balanomorpha; family Balanidae; genus Semibalanus; species Semibalanus balanoides. The sequence continues at coordinate 39,525 of VOPJ01004865.1, read as the reverse complement.
AGCCCACAGCTGTCAGCTGAGGTTCAGCCCACAGCTGTCAGCTGAGGTACATCCCACAGCTGTCAGATGAGGTACAGCTCCTCAGCTGAGGTGCAGCTCCTCAGCTGCACTGGGATGTTCGTATGAAACTCTGCTAAAATACCACAGCATCCAGGGCGTCTAACTAACTGTAGAGATGTGTGTCGAAAACCTCGACTTGGTCCAGATGTGTTTTCCTTCCAATTACATCCTCATCCCGGCCCTAATGTCTCAGAGTCTCAGTGTCCCTGTTGATAAATGAATCGCACCTGTTCAACCACAACTGTGACAAACGACAAGTCACCAGTCGAGACCATTTTAGATCTCAAGTCGTAAATCCTGCTTAGCGCTTGTACCACAAACCGCGAGATAAACCGAGCAAAAACACGAATAGGTCCCCGATACACATGTCTGCAGCCGGGAAACACTGCCACACACTCGAGGGAGCGGACGACAGGCGCTGCGTGCCGGCTGCAGCGTCATCCCTGCAGCAGCCACCGGCCGGCGACGGTTCATCTGTACCGCCGGCCACAGTGACCGGCGACCGGAGATGACGCAGCCCTGACCCACACTTTCTCCCCGCCGCGGCCCGCCTGACCTCCGACCACAGGCGGCAGGCAAAGGAGCCGATTCAAACGGCGCTTTTTCCACGGCGGATCACTCGAACCATTCGCAGGTGTGAGTGTGAGTGAGTGAGTGAGTGAGTGTGTTTTGTGTGTGTGTGTGTGTGTGTGTGTGTGTGTGTGTGTGTGTGTGTGTGTGTGTGTGTGTGTGTGTGTGTGTTTATACACTAACAGGCGAGGCGAGGCGGCCTCTGCGTGCGCCCCACTGCCAAAGCCCAAACAGCCGCTGCGTTGCCCGACTAGTGGCTACAAACAGCGAGTCGCTGGTTAACGGAGCCCGAGATCAAACGAGTCCCTCTCTCTCTCTGACCTGAGAGGACGGCTCAAACAGCCGCTGACGCCGACCGACAGCGTCCGGCGGAACTACTGCAGCCGAGCGTGATTAATGACGGCCTTTATCACCTGCCACGTGCGTGAATCGCGGCCAGCCTTGACTGTGTGACGGACGGCGGCTCGGTCGCTCTGAATACAGCACCCCACTGTGGCGCCCCCTGCCGAGGTGCCGCCGGTCACGGCCTCGGTCGCCTGGTTTGATCGAGCGGGGCTGTCAGCCCCACCGGCGGCGGAGGCAGCGCTTCTCTCAGCTAAAAGAAGCTGTGGTGGCGCATATCACCAGCTATGGGACGCAGCGGTGGCACTTCTCACCAGCTACGGGACGCAGCGGCGGCACTTCTCACCAGCTACGGGACGCAGCGGTGGCACTTCTCACCAGCTACGGGACGCAGCGGTGGCACTTCTCACCAGCTACGGGACACAGCGGTGGCAGTTCTCACCTGCTGCTGGGGTGTGCAGTGAGGAAGCGTCTGTCCGAGACGTGTATGAAGAGGAGAGCGGACAAGCTAGCACCGTCCGCCCCGTGCCGGGTCGTCTGGTGTCCGCGTCAGTTGGTCAGGTAGCGTCACGGTCACTCCGTGCTGGGTCGTCTGGTGTCCGCGTCAGTTGGTCAGAGTAGGCGTCACGGTCATCCGTGCCGGGTCGTGCTGGTGTCCGCGTCAAAGTTGGTCAGGTACGTCACGGTCACTCCGTGCGGGTTCCGTCTGGTGGTCCGCGTCCAGTTTGGTCAGTACGTCACGGTCACTCCCGTCCGGGTCGTTGTGTTCCGCGTCATTGGTCAGGTTAGCGTCACAGTCACTCCGTGCTGGGTCGTCTGGTTCCGCGTCAGTTGGTCAGGTTAGCGTCACGGCACTCCGTGCGGGTCGTTGGTGTCCGCGTCAGTTGGTCCAGGTACGTTCACGGTCACTCCGTGCCGGTCTGTCTGGGGGTGCCGCGTCAGTTGGTCAGTAGCGTCACGGTCACTACGTGCCGGGTCGTCTGGTGTCCGGTCAAGTGGTCCAGGTAGCGTCACGGTGCCTGAGCCCGGGTCGGTCTGGTGTCGCGGCGTCAGTTGGTCAGGTAGCGTCACGGTCACTCCCGTGTGGGTCGTCCTGGTGTCCGCGTCAAGTGGTCAGGTAGCGTCACGGTTCATTCCGTGCTGGTCGTCTGGTGTCCGCGTCAAGTTGGTCAGGTAGCGTCAGGTCCACTCCGTGCCGGGTCCGCTGGTGTCCGCCGTCCAGTTGGTCAGGTAGCGTCACGGTCACTCCGTGCCGGTTCGTCTGGTGTCCGCGTCAAGTTGGTCAGGTACGTCCATGGGGGGGGGGTCACTCCGGCTGGGTCGTCTGGTGTCCGCGTCAGTTGGTAGGTAGCGTCACGGTCATCCGTGCTGGGTCGTCTGGTGTCCCGTCAGTTGGTCAGGTAGCGTCACGGTCACTCCGTGCTGGGTCGTCTGGTGTCCGCGTCAGCTGGTCAGGTAGCGTCACGGTCACTCCGTGCTGGGTCGTCTGGTGTCCGCGTCAGTTGGTCAGGTAGCGACACGGTCACTCCACCGGCAGCGGCAGAGGCAGAACACCTGCGGATCAACCCAGGTCTCATCATCAACTCCATCAACATCAACATCAACTCCAGCAGGCGGCCAACAACAGAGTACTGACGCCGGAGCGGTGGTGAATTAAATGCGAACATTTATTACACCACAACACGGTGGAGAAGAAACGACTAACGAGTGTGTGCTGCACATGCAGATGATGCATGCCTGTAGTGTTAATTCATGCGTAGTTTCTTTAGCCTATGCAGGTGCACAACGCATGCATAACATCGAGTGCTACATGGGCATATATGTAAATTGTAAATATCTCATGATAGGTAAATTACCAAGACGGCTCTTCGCGAGCATTGCTACAGGCGAAACCAGTAAAAACGTCCTTATTGGGCCGGGAACCGAGCAGGCATGCAGCCGCTCTACTTGCGTTCTTCCCAGCCCCTGCCCAATGTGAAGAGCACTTCGCTTCGTCTTGAGTTGATGAGGACACGTTGAATGCCTCACCTAGCGACTGTAGCTCGTGTTGAGTCTTAGTCAGGAGCTCGTGCTTGGTGGCATCAACGGATCCGACTGAGTGCTGCCTGTCACAGCGTCAGCCGGGTAATGGTCGGGTTCTCTGCTGCCTGGTCCTTCAGCGGAGCTGCGAGTTTGAGAGATAAACTACGCGTGTTTTGGACCCACAACATACGTAATTTATATAATTGGGTATATTTAACTTGACAATTCCCCCGACAATGCATAATTACAAAACGTAAATACGACAATTGTACGGCTTTCATGTCGTAGAATTACGAGATGAAAGGCTCTTGTATAACAAATTTCAGGCACATCAATTGACAAGTTACGAGAGAAAAAATGAAAACCATGGCCATGGGAGTAGGAGCCGGGGGGCAGGGGGGGGGGCAACTGCCCCCCAACATTTTCTGATTTTAACATTACGCCTATGGACGTTGCATGGAAAGAATCGACTTAAAAATATCATACGTAGGTGATGATGATGATGATTTGGGTTTAAGGGCGCCTCAACTAAAAAAATTGTGTGGCGCCCATTCATCCGTAGGTGTTTCCCCGCTAGATGACGGGCAGACCTTGTGTTCGCTCAGCAACAAGCAATTTTCCCAGAAATGCATCATTGCAGAGCACCCATGACGAAGAGTCACGACCTCATCCCGTTTACGTTACGGAACACATCCTGCGCTCGCGATCTGTGTCCGGTTCCGCTATGCCGCTGATGACTCAGAGCGGCAGAGGCACGAGCCAGTGCACCACGTGTGGATGACAAAGTGGGAGGAGCGTGTGAGTAGCGTATCACGGGATGTGGCGTGATACGTGCGTAAGTATGTAGTCTTCAGTCGTGTCACCGTGCCTCCGCCGCGTGACGCACGCCTGACGTAGCGTCACATTGTCACATTGTTATGTCGCGTCGACACGGGTCGACGGTATTCGGCGGGAAGGTGTAGCGCGAGTCTCTTCCGGCTGGTCGCCTCGGAAGACAGTGTTGTGTGGCGACACGGACAGCTGAGTGAGGCGAGCAGAGCTGAGTGTTCCGCTGGATGTGCTCGGGAGCTCCGTCGACTTCGGCGAATTCCGCAGCAAGGTGAGAAAACTGAAACTCAACAATGTCAGTGGACAGATCAGATTCTGCAGTCATCATAGTTCAACACAAATATTTTAATTCTGTTTGGTCGTAGTACTACTTAATTAGTTGGGTATCCTGCAATTTGTACGAGCATTATAAGAAGTGACGCAAACAACATATAGGTAATGGTGTACAATACAGCAACGCTTAACCCGCGCTGGGCCGGGGGCGTTTAGACGCCCCCTAAGGTTTTTCGAGTATAGCGTAAAAGCAGCGGCGCGCAGCACCACCGTTTTTGGCACAGCTGTTAGAGCATCAATTGTCCACATGTTGTGAAATTCTTAAACTCGGGTCATCTCAGGTCAATCACCAGGCCAGGTCGTGTGACCCCAACTCCAAAAAAGTTTGCGGCCATACCAAAGCCACAGTTTTTAGACGATCGGTTTCATACTTACAGGATTTTAGAAGAGCTTAACTAACTACAATTATTTTATCTCGGAATATTTTATATCGGTGACCTAAGGTCAGGTCAATTTCTTGAACTCTCCATTGTAAGTAAATATGAAATAATCAAATACTTTCCATTCTGAGGATACGCATGATATCAGCCAAATTCCTACTGTATCATGTTATCATAGACCATTCTTGAAATCTGAAGACCCAGGTGCAGTCTTTGTTCTGGTACCCCTACAGGGTTAACCGAGGTCATCCGAGGTCACCAACACTTTTTTGTAAATAACTCTCGATAAGATTAAGATAGCGAACTGACACTGGCACCAATGTATTTGTCTCATCGAGACACGTCACCTTATGAGCAACATGACCTTATTGGGTCACCACTTGACTTTTACCTGAGGTCATATTTTTAGGTCGAACTAACCTGGTTATCATATACATGATTCAAAACGCCTTCATGAGACAAACACGATGGTGCCTAAATTACTGCCCTATCTTAGTGATTAGTTAAGTTCGTTCAAACAGTTTTTGCAAAAAATAAACCTTTTGACTTTTCGATGACCCCTGGAGCCTAAACTTTTTACCTGAGCTCAAATTGAGGATACTAGTTGGATTGCAATTGCATCTAGCTTTCGATTGTTAGTTCCGTTTGTTCCTAGCTATTCATATCCCGATATTTTTGGGTAATCTGCGAGCGAAGTCTAAATCTATAAAAAAAATACCGTTAATGACCTCTGGTGACCTTAAATTTACCGAGACATTTTGTGACCAAAATAGTTTAGAAATTGTTTTTTGACGAAGCTTTCGATCAGTTGTTTTCAGGTCTATTCTTAAGCCCATAGGAGCCGAGTCGAGGAGGCGTCGAAAGAAGCCCCCCCCCCCCCCCCACGGCGAAGGTGGCGCCTAGCACCGGCACGGCCCGGGTTAACGTGCTACGTATGTACGTTGTCGTACAGTGCAGACCATATGTTCTGTCCACTTCATCGACACCACCCGATGTTGATGCGCCCGGCGAACAAGTCCTTCGTGAAAACGGCTAGTAGCAGTTCTTTCAGTGCACTATTATAATAAAACCTCCATTGCTCTGGGGCGATGTTTTTTTCGTCTGCCGGAAGCTAGCTTTGAAAGTATACTTAAAAAGCCTTGTCTAAGCGCAACCGTTTAATTCAATGTCAACATTGTACATCGGTGCTGTCTGTCGCCGCAGTTCCACAGCTGCGAAGCTTCGCAGTTGGCCCCAGCGCCACCTCTCCGCAGCTCGGCAGCTCCGTAGCTCCACAGTTGGCCACCAGTGCCGAGTTCGAGGGAGCGTCGAAGCCCCCCCCCCCTCCACCACGGCGCTGCTGCAGTGGGACCAGCCGGGTGGTGTCAGACGACGGCCGCCAGGTGCGCCATGGCCGCATAAATCACCGCACGGTTTGTACTGGCTCTTCAGTGGTACTACCAGCAAAAAGACAGAAACAGGCGTACGTAGGTATCAACGGGTCCGGCCGGGATGGCAGCTCGCGGGAGGCCTGGTGACGAGTCCTGCCGAGACGCCTCGCCTCTGACAGAGCAGTTATGACCGCTGAGACGCCTCCTCACCTCTGTGTGACAGTATCTGACAGCTCCTGACAGCTGGCCATATATCCCGCGTCACAGCGGACAGGCGAGCCGCCCTCCCTCCCTCCCCGCGCAGCACGAGTGACAGGGGCGGTCCGGCGGAGCGCGGCGCGCGCAGGGGGCGTGTCTCCGTCACGCTGCGAACGTCTCCACGTCGTCACGTGACGCGCTGTTTACTCGCCGCGTCACGGACGGCGGCGGACGTCTCATCGGCCGGCCGCAGCCCGCCGCCACTCCCTTCATACATGCAGATCAGACGTGCATATTTACCGGCGGCGGCGAATAAAAACGGGCGCGGCGTGGCGCGGCACGACAGCATTGTCCTCCCGTCGCCGCTAAACGCTCTCCCATTAATACGGCGTTATTCTGCCTCCCTCTGTTGGCCCCACGCGCCGCACGTCTTGGCGCCTGCCGCCACACTCCAGCAGGGAAACACACAGCCGGCGATCTGCATGTGGCTGTCGTAGCAGGCCACTTATACACGCGCCCAGCAATTACCGGCGGCAATTGGCGCGGTACACGAGTGGACAGTGGTGAACGGTCGGTACTCGGTAGAGAGTGGACCGGGGAGCGGAGACAGGAGACGCAGGGAGCGGAGACAGGAGACGGCAGGCCGACAGTTACCCTCTCACGTCCTGCCCTGTCGTCAGCACTCAGCTCTGCTCCGGACGCTGGTGAAGTTTGTGTGTCGTGGGCGGGTCTGAAGGGCGTCTTTATCACGCAGACATCGCGGGCGGGGAGAAGGTAAGCTTTATAGGAGAGCCATGTTCGGCGCTGCTACTAAATCGGCCGTTCTCAGGAGAATTTATCAGATGATTAGGAGATATTTGTTCTACTACTAAAGCCAACACCAGTGGTTTTCTGATGCGCTGTTTGATGAGTCTACAGCAGCTTTTAAAGAGCTGACACGTGCTGACAGTGCTGGCAAGATATCTCAGCCGTTACTCCGTACAATTTCAATAAATGTCAGCATTTGCCATTTATTAAAATTGTACGGAGTAACGGCTGAGAGTGAGATGTTTTAGAAGACAAAACGCTTAGAAAGAGACCATTAACCCGCGCTTGACCGGGGTCTCAGCCGAACGCCATTGACCGGGGGGGATATTGTCACCCCTTCGTTATCTCCGGAACCAATGACCGCAGCGAGACGCACAAGGCGGCGTTCGAAAGCTCCTATTGGCATACTCAAAATTTAAGGCATACTCAAAATTTGGGGATTGAGGTCCCATAGCAGGTCAAAGTCGGGTCAAAGGTAAAAACCGAGACATTTGAGTTGAAGGACCGAATTCTCCCAAAAGTATAATACACATCCAGCATAAGCAAAAATGAGGTTTTGGCAAGTCAGGTCAAGGTCAGTCACAAAAGGTACCACTATCCGAAAATAATTTTCGAAAGTCATGCAACAGCATATTTGATGAATTTATGCGGTAGAATTCTATAGTGATAATGGATTTTATCGTTTGAACTCATTTACCTATTCCCGCGGGCGGCCAGAATTTAAAAGGGCGGCCATTCTGCCCTCCCGGACGATCGTCGGAACCCGCTCGGCCGATTTCGATGGGACCAAAACAATTCGAATTGTCGTGACAAAATTGAACATCGAAATTTTGAACATCGAAATTTCTTTTCTTGATCAAAAATGGGGGGGTAGGGGACAAAAATTACAAAAATTTGGGGTGTTTTTTAGGGAAAGGGTCTTTGGGCCATGTGATTCGACCGATTGCTCATGCCCAAAACGTTTTTGAGCTTTCAATGAAATGGTCTTCAGTATATAATAGGAACAAGTACCAAAATGACAAAATCATAGGCGTACTCAGGGATGAAAATGGGGGGATTTTCTGATAATAAATATATGCTTTTCGTAATTATTTGGAACGATAGTAGGTCAAAGTCACATGTGGGCTATGCTACTGTAATTTTTAAAATAAAATATAATGCACATAGGCGGATCCAGGTAAACAACGTGGGAGGCACCATGTGCGGAACGCCTTTAAGCATCTTACTAATTTGAAGTTCGGCCTTATTTGACGGAGGATATCGCCTCCCATTGTATGTACCTGAGTGCGCCTCTGCCCAAAAATATGTATAATCCAAGTATGTATGACAGTGACATAGCTGTAGCAGTGACATAGCAGTGACATAGCTGCTGACGCTTTTATTCCACCGCAAACTACGAAGGAAGTATGCGCCGCACAACCGCATTCAAAATGACCTCCCCAAAACATGAGCCTGGAGCCGCCTCTGCCGGACCGATTTTTTCAAAATTTTGACTCAACACGCGTCATTCAAAAGTTTCAAAACGCTAGGCGTAACGATTAAGAAGCAGCAGGCGAAAAACTACCGGGGGATAGAATCTGCCCCCGCAGGGAATAGGGTTAAATGAAGTGTCAAGCTCAGGTTAAATTCAGGTCACATAAGGTCAAAATTTGAAATGGATAAATCTGAGAAAAAATGGTATGTTTCTAGACCGGTGTTATTTCAGAAATACAGTGCCCACATGTATTTGTCTTTATCTTGTCAAAGAAAGCCAAAAACGTAATTTCAAAATATTACGCATCAGTTACCATACTTAGGGAGCCATTACTCACTCAAAAATAAAGAAATTGCTTTGAAATTTGGTTTGATTATTTTTAATATGTGGTTCTCCAACATATATCCCGGTTTTCTGAACATCTTGGAAAAAATTAATTTTGTGACTATTTTCCATATTTTTGTTTGTTTGTTTGGGGTGGTGGTCAAAAATCAAAATTTCACTAATCAAAGACTAACGTTTGGTAGGCCTTGACATTTTATATCTTTCGACGCTTTTGGTTCACATTTTTAGTCAAAACGTGGTCTTTGTACGGCCGAGGGGTGGCATCCCCCCCAACCCTTGCCAGTGTAGGGGGGGTGGATGCCACCCCTCGGTTTTTCCACGATAACTCGCGTAAATATCAACCGATCGCGATGAAACTTTCAGTACCCTACTTTGCACAAATTGGACACATACTCCAAATTTTGAACTTTAACCGTATGACCATGACTTTGGACCTGTTTTCTCAAGGATCGTGTTTGCGAAAGTGGCGTCGCCATAGGTACGGAGAGTCAGCTGACCTGCCGATGACCTCAGATGTCTTTTTTTACCTTCTTCCGTTACTATGCATTTTTTGACGCTGATTTCAAATTGTGGGATCATGCAGATATATGATCCACTGGGGTCATGCGCTGCCAAAGGTCAAACTAGGTCACTAACCTCAGATGACCTGATATGACATTTTTTTAATCTGGCAGTTTTAGATAATTTTGTGATGCTGATTTCAAATTTGGCCTCTTTTTAGCATTAAAATATTTCTTGACATTTTAGCTGGATAAGTTCTCATTTTTTACACATTTAAGATTTGATGACATTTTGGCTTTGACATGACCTCAGAGGTCACCTAATGATCAGGACCTTAAAATCGTATGTCAAATGGCTTCCTCTCGATCACAAGCAACCACGCTCGTTTTTTAATTCGAAGCTCAGCTCAATTAGGGGCCAAACGCAAAGGGTCGTACCGTAGGGGTCCCCCTACCACGGTCGCACATGTGATTTTGCCCTCCCACGTTCGAGGGTAAATTAAGCTATTTTATCGTCAAACTCGTGTGTAGTGACGTCACAAAATTTGTTATATCTAACAAATGTATCGACGAAATTTCTTTATTTTTCACAGAAGATCTCAAATTGATGTGATAAAAGGTACTGCAAGTTTCACGTTGATAGCACCATTGTGTGTTGAATTATCGCATAAACTCGTCAGAGAGGCAATATCCCCCCCCCCCACCCGGTTCAATCGGGGTTAATGCAGGAATGCGTTATCTTGGCGCAGTAATGCGAGTGTAATAATACTAAGATCGATGCCGCACAGAAACATTGCCATATGACAAACACCATTGCCTGTGAAATTTATCCTGCAGCGCCATTCTGATTGGATTACTTCTCCAAATATGTCAAACCTGTCACTTCTTGTTTGACATACAGATCAACAGATTTCCGCACTAAGTGTCCAACAGACAGCGTTGCCTCATTGCACGTCACTAGCATCTGCATATTCTCGAATAAGCTATGTATTTACATTTGACATACAATTGATGAGGCTTTATTACCATATATAATAAATACACAAACGTTATCACATTCATCTTCATTCAATCCAAGGCGACGCCACCTCCCGAATTGGGAGGACGGAGGCATTCTGAAGTCCATTCTTTCCATGCAACGCCCATAGGCCTAATGTTAAAATTATAAAATGTTGCCCCCCCCCCTCCCTCCCTCCCCCTGTGGCGGAGCCCATGATTCAATCATTATCACAATCGCAATGAAATACGTAATCATCGCTACGTAACGATCATTTCGCTTAAATGCGTAAAATACGAAGAGATTACTGATTTCCTTGGAAACGTTAAGGAAGCTGCATACAAATTAAGTGCTTTATATAAACAGCCTAAGCTGCTGAACATCTTAATTCATCAATTTAAATGCAATACCCTGTTTGTCATAATTGAATGTAATATTAAATTCGTTTAATTTACATAATTTGATTGTAAACCAAATTAAACCGCATAAGGATTTTTTTCATATTTAGAGTTAGTAGAATAGTATATATATAATATATATATTAATACTATATATATATATAATATATATATATATATATATAATATAATATAATATATATATAATATCGAATGTCTTCAAACCATAAAGATATATCGATATGTTCTCGAAACTTTGGTACAACAATTGCATTCCAATATTACCATGCAATAGTAATACATAAAACGCATATTCATTGAAATTTGCACCCGAGGAAATCTGTCACGTAGCAACAAAACGATTAATTTCTAGCTGAGAATCGAAGCAGAAAACGGCTCCCTGTATTCACCACACTCTGCCTCATGCGGCAGAGGAGACTAGATTCTTCCCTCAACGTCCCCCCCCCTCCCTCTCCCTGAGCAGACCACGAGTTGCGTTCTATCCCCCCCCCCCCTCTCCCGAGCAGATCCACGAGTGCGTGTCCTGAGACCCGGTCTCTCCTGAGCAGATCCACCCAGTGCATAACCTGATGCGGTTCTACGCTGACGGACGGCTTCCCGCGTCACAGCGGGATTACGCGCCGAAACAACCATCGGCTCCGGTGCCGCCACCGCGCCACAAACCGACGCACACATCACCGGCTGGCCCCCAGCGACGCCTCCCACAGCCGCTGACAGATCTGGGCTAAACGGTGTGCGGCGCTGAACCGCGAACGGCCACCACACGCACGCACGCACGCACTCGCGCGACGATATATCGCTACGGGGTGACGATTTGACCTGTCATCGCTGACGGGGGCGCAGGAGGGTACACCTTTTGGCGGCAGTCGGCCAGATGCCATCGCGCTCATGATCCGCTCAAAATTCCCATGACTCGTGCCAGCGGCGCCGCATTGTTTTTCCCTGATCCGTGCCAGCTCCGCCACCCCGCGGCGCCTCTAAAGCGGCCAGCGCGCGCCGCACGCGCCAGGCGCAGCGCCGTCTCTGCGCAGCGCACTTCAAAAGGTGTACACATCGTTAGGACAAATGAGCGGCGCCGCATGAGTGGTGTGGCCTGCGCGGGCTCAGCGCCGGGCCCCGGAAAAAATGTGACGTGAAATACCTGTGGCTTACGGCAACGTCGGGTCAGGCGGCGACAGTACACGTGCCCCGGCCGGGTGTCGCCGCGATCGACGGCGCCGCGCGACGCATCAAAGGGCGCTGATGATCGTTGGCAGCTGCACCAACAGATGCCATGCTATTCGAACCGTCTCGGGCGGGCACGTGTCAGTTGTGATGAGTCGCGGTCCGACTGCGGTGGGCCAGGTATGCCTGGCCGGCCGGCCGGCCGACCCCAGGTACTGACTCAGTCCGCCGCGGGAGGCGCCAGTCGCTCCCCAGTCGCCCCCGGGCGCGCTTCTAAGCTCGCTCCTCCGTCTTTGTGTCCGGCAGGTGGAGATGTGCAGGACTCTGGTGCTGGTGTCGGCCGCGGTTGCCGTGATGGCGGTGGTGACGGTGACCCAGGCGGCGGCAGTGGCAGAACGACCAGTGAAGGTGGCACATCAGTCCTCCGACTCTAACCCGTCAGCCGTGTTCTGCAGCCGTACCCAGGTGCAGGAGACGGCCGTGCGGCAGCACCTGCTCGACTCGGGCCAGCTGATGGTGAGCACACACGTGCTCACCTCGCTCCGAGTCGGGGAGACGGTCTGCATCAGCGCCGCGCTGCCCGAGCCGGAGCCGCTGCCGACCGGCGACCCGCCGGCCGCTGAAGCGGAGACCCGGCTGGTGAACATGATACACAGCGAGGACGACAGTGGCAGAGAGGACGACCTGTCAGCCGCAGGTACCGGCTCATCTGAGGCAGGTGACGCGTCCTCGGCTCAGGCCGACCCAGCAGCTGATCAAGGAGCAGCGAGCTCCTTCCGTACATCATATCAGCCAGCGGACCTGACAGCCAGCCTATCCAGCGGACCAGCCAGTGGCCCTGGGCTGGTCGGGGCGGAGGCTGGCGAGGGAGGCGCGCCTGCCGACCGGTCTGGAAATGCCTGCCGCCGCCCGGGGCCGGCTTCGGCGGGTGCTGCTGCGTCCCTCCGAAACCCCAGCCGAGCAGCGCCGGCTGATGATCCAGCTGACTCTGGAGTCCGTCCAGCATCGGCACACCATCACCGCCAGCTACCGCTTCAGCGAGCCGCAGCTGCGCGTCACCTGCAGCTGCGCCTGCGCCTCTCTTCACACGTGCGCCTCCTGCGGGCCACTCTGCGTCTCCAAGGCGACCCGCTCGCCGGCGGCCGACTGCCAGGGCTCGTTCCTGGGCTCGGCGCGCACCTGCTGCCAGCTGAAAGTGAAGCCGGGCCGCACGTTCCAGGCAGTTCGGCTGCACGGCGGCGCCACCCTTCTACGGCTGCGGGTGGTTGTGACCGAGGAGGGCGGCGACCGGCCGGCGCGCACTGAGAGCCAGACGGTGGAGGCGCAGCTCGGGGAAGATCTGAGGCTGGATCTAAACGCCACCCAGCTGCGGCTCAACAGCGTGCCTCGCGCCGGCGGCGCCGCGGACGTCACTCGGGGTTGGTACGTGCTGCACGAAGACCAGCTGTACCAGCCGCAGACCATCAACCAGCTGAACGAGTACAACGTGCGGAAGATGGGCTGGCTGAAGCGGCGCGGAGACGAGCACCTGATGCCGAGCGATGAGCGGCTGGCGGACGCCGTGCACGTCACCACCGAGAGCTGCACCGCGCAGCGATTCCAGGTGGGTTAGCCGCTAGCACATATCATCATCATCATCATCATCAAGTTTATCAAACATAAATGAAACAAAATATGTAAATAAATCAGAAAGGTGCAAAAGCAAAATGGCTTGAATCATATACCGCTTCCGCGACCGGCGACGATAATCTCCTGACGTCCGCTTACCGTTAACTCGGAAGCGCTGCATTGTGGGCTGTTGCGGTGTCGGGAAACGATGTCTGCCGAAAGCCGACTGTGGTGACTGCCCTGATATGAGACATGGTGCGTCCGCATGTCCCCTGATATCCGACCAAAGGCTTGCATCACTGAGCCCATTTCCACTCTGTTCCTGCGTCTGTGCTGCGTCTGACGTCTGTACTCTGTGTCTGTAACTGTGTCCTGTCTGTGTCCAGGTGCAGGGGGACCTGCTGCTGGAGAGCACGCTGCCGCAGCTGGGCCATCCGCTGGCCGGTCTGACGGTGGCCCAGCGCACACCGACCCAGCTCCGGCTGACCCCCGAGCGGCCCGGACGGCTGCTGCAGCTCGGACTCGACCTCCGTCACCTGCAGAAGCTGCGCTACCTCGTGCACCGCGCTCAATTGGCCGACTTTGACGGCGAGCTGCGGGTGGACGCGCGCGGCGCCGTGCTGGCCGAGCTGCGCCTCTTTAACGGCTCGGGCGTGCAGCACGGCTCGGTGCGGGTGAGCTACGGCTCGGACGGGCCGCCGCCGGCGCTGTACAGGTTCAGCCTGGTGGCCGAGCGGCGGCTGCGGCTGCGGCTGCCCGTGGCGCTGGGGCCCGACCAGGGCACGGCACAGCTGTGTCTGAGGCCAGAAGGCAGCCAGCAGCCGGCGCTGTGCCGGGAGCTGCCCGTCACCAGGCAGCCGCGGGAGAGACTGCATCGCGACGCCGGACCCGACTCACAGCTCACCGTCGATGGACAGACCAACCCGATCAACAATATGGAGCGGTTCCTCAGGTGAGACAGATCAGCAGCATGTCGAGCAGTTCCTCAGGTGAGCTAGATCAACAGCATGGAGTGGCTCCTCAGGTTGGTCAGATCAACAATATGGAGCAGCTCCCCAGGTTGGTCAGATCAACAACATGGAGAGGCTCCTCCGGTGAGCCAGGTCAACAACCTGGAACGGCTCCCCAGGTTAGTCAGATCAACAACATGGAGTCAGGTTGGTCGGGCAGTCGTGAACTCGAAGTGGAATATAACGATATCTGATGCCGAAGTGCATGAGACGGGCGATAAATGCAGACTAGCTAAACGACGACTTAATGTGATTTAAGCATTGGTGACTTGCATCGTAATATGCATCAACGTTTTCGCTAAATGCAAATGTCGGCAGTAAACCGACACCTGCTGATACTTTGGATGGTTCAGCTCAACATGTCTGGCCCACCCTCCAGCCAGCATGTAGATTCAACAGGCTAAAACCGGTCTTGCATTTGTTGCTACTGCTCTAACGCTCATTTGCATTCAGTTGTGCCCGCCAAGAACGCTAGCGCTGGCCCGTCGACTCCTCCCTCAACCATAACAGCCTCTCCCTGGCTCATGAACCCCAGTAGTAACGACAGTGTCTGGCTGGCCGTGAACCCACCACCGGGCCCTGAACCCACCACCGGGCCGTGAACCTCCCACTGACGCTGTCAGCCCCTCTGCCGGCCCCGAATCACTCCCCTGCCCCGCCGCCGCGCCTGACCGTTGGCCTGTGATCTCCGCAGGGCTCTGAATCCAGCCACCTGGCTGCAGTCGGGATGGTCGTGGACCACAGCGTTCGGCGCCGCCGTCAACATCGTCTTAGTCATCATCGCCATCACCATCGTCTGCAAGTGCGTCAGCTGCTGCCGCGCCGCCTTCTGCTGCTGCCGCCGCCGCGACCAGAAATGATGATGATGATGATTCGGGCTTTAGGGCGCCTCAGCTATTTAGTTATATGGCGCCCATGAAGTCGTAGCGGTGGCGGACCGGGCACGCCCGGAGCCCGCATTGGAGCGGTGGGGTAGATTTGATGGAACAAAGACTGCTCGGTAGTATAAAGGCACGCGTGGCTACTGTCCAGTCGGGGACGGGATACTGGGTAAAGTGGCAGCACCGCGCATGGCACGCGTCATAACATTCTCCATAATGTTTGTAAAACATGTCAGGAACGATTACTGCTCGCCTGCCGCGCGAGGCTCTAAACTGCCTGGGACATTGGGTCCGGTTCCCAAACCGCCTGGAGCATAATATGTCGAGTACCAAACTGCCTGAGGCGCTGGCGGCGCAGTGTGCACACTGCCGGTGGCCGCTATTGTTTGTGGGTCGCCTGCCAAGAGAGGCTGTGATAAACTGGAGAGTTTTAAGCAATGACTAGTCAGGTGGCGTCAGTGGGCAGAGGCCAGCGGGCCACAGGGTCAGTGGAAACCACCATGGCACTGCACACATTGTGTTCCGTTCATGGAACTTCCCGCTCGACACTCGCCGGCACGCCGTAGTATATGTAGGCTTGTGTAATGTGAGTTGATATATTTGATAAGGATTCGTGAGTGAGCTTAATTTTGCGCGCTTCGCTGGCCATCCCTGGTCCAGCGGTTTATAAGGTGCAGACCTGAATGTTTTCTTTTGTAATGTTTATTGACGGAGCGAATGTGTAAAGTGTTTAAAATACCGTCCATTTTGATGAGGAGTCCTTTGCGAATATCACATGTGCATTGGTGTCGTTTTTACGCAAATATATTATTCACACAAACATCGATGTGCATACTGCGAAAATAATGCTTCATGGACGGAATCAAATAACGAAAAGTGTCCTGCTTGCACAGGCATCCCAACACAGTAACACAATACTCAATGGGGTTTGAGTGGCGTTAACAGCCCGAAAGCACGCACCGCGAGCTCACACAATGCGTGAAACACAGCACAGAAACATAGAGACACGCCCCATTCAAACACAGCGATCCGACGAGCGATTCTAGCCCGTTTGACCAGCTCACAGTCACACAGGGTCGGTCAGGTACGCTATTTGGTCCCAAGATCACGATACCCGCCCGCTTTACATAAGTTCAGGGTCGCCACCGAGCGACCTCCATCAAGGAGACAATGTGGTCCGTGGAATGATACACACAGCAAACCGAGGACAGGTCGAGTGGATAGATTTACACACAGTAGACCGGGGACCGGCCGAGTGAACAGATTTACACAGCAAACCGAGGACCGGCCGAGTGGATAGATTTACACACAGCAGACCAAGGACCGGCCGAGTGGATAGCTTTACACACAGCAGACCGAGAACCGGCCGAGTGGATGGATATACAAAGACCGAGGACGGCCGAGTGGGTAGATTACACACAGCAGACCAAGGACCGGCCGAGTGGATAGATTTACACACAGTAGACCGAGGACCGGCCGAGTGGATAGATTTACACACAGTAGACCGGGGACCGGCCGAGTGGGTAGATATACATACCGCAGGACCGGCCGAGTGGGTAGATTTACACCACAGCAGACCGTGGCCTTGGCCGACCGTGGAATAGCTTTACACACAGCAGGACCGAGAACCGGGCACGAGTGGATGGTATATACAAGACCGAGGACGCCGAGTGGGTTAGATTACACACAAGCAGACCAAGGGAAAAACCCGCCGAGTGGATAGATTACACACAGTAGACCGAGACACGGCCGACGTGGATAGATTTACACACAGTAAGACCGGGGAACACGGCCGGTGGGTAATATACATACGCAGACCGCCGAGTGGGTAGATTACACACAGCAAGGACCGTGGCCTGCCGAGTGGATAGATTACACACAGCAGACCGGAGGACCGGCCGATGGTATGGATATACAAAGAACCGGAGGACGGCCAGTGATAGATTACACCACAGCAGACCAAGGACCCGGCGAGTGGATATATTTTTACACACAGCAGGATCGTGGCCTGGCCGATGGATAAGATTTACACACAGCAGACCAAGGACCGGCCGAGTGGATAGATTTACACACAGCAGACCGAGGACCGGCCGAGTGGATAGATATACAAAGACCGAGGACGGCCGAGTGGATAGATTACACACAGCAGACCGAGGACCGGCTGACCGGAGAGGCAGCTAGCCCGGACCAGGGCTTATATGGTGCGTTACATAAGGCGACGGAAGGGCCGCTGCCGCTGGTGACAACACACAGCCTGTGAGTAACACACTATGACAGCAGTGCTCAGCTGTAATCATCACGCGGCGCCCATCCAGTCACTCCTGCACCGGCGTGAATAAGCACAGTGAGACGGGACTAGATCTGCGGTAGGTCCACACCCCGTCATCAGTACACCCCTCCCGACATGGTCTGCTGGACTAGATCTGCGGTGGGTCCACACCCAGTCAACAGTACACCCCTCCCGACATGGTCCGCTGACACGACTGCTTGCACAGCAGCAACGAGATAGCTGTAATAGTGACTAGTTGTGGCAACGCTCTGCCACGCGCGGATACAGTGACTCAGTGCCAAACCGCTTGAACATCCCGGATTTATCGGTCAGATACAGCTCCAGTAATTACTCATGGCATTGGCAACCGCAGAGATTGACGGGCCAGTAACCGCACAAATAGCGCTCCCTCCTCGCCGGCTCCACAAACAAACAAGACAATGTTTGAGCCGTCAGACTGGCGCGTGACTAGATGTAGATAGACTAGACAGATTATTGACTAGATTATACACACAGCATGGACATATTATGACTAGATCAACTCAGAGAGCAATGCATACGGATGCATTTCAGGAAAGCAGTCTGAAAAACCAGCCTCCTCAAAATATGTTTGATGAATCTGTCATATTCATCTCCTCTCTGTGGTGCCACATATCATTACACCAGCCATCAATCGTTGGTGTAGCCATTGATCTGAGCAGACATAGTAAGTCAGATAAGATTGATGTATGATTTATTGGATGATCGACTATGCAATAAGCCGCCGGTGAAACCGGAAAAAAAAAATAAGATGGCCTATTTCTGACTAGTACGCATACTGACTCCCGACAAATTCAGCGACACTTGCTCCGAGACCCGTCCCGGACCGTCACTCCAAACTGTAGAGGTTCACCACGGTGGCCTCAGGCCAGGTAGCCCCTCGCGTGTCTGTCCCGGGCCGTTACAGACTGCAAATGTTCACTGTAATCACAGGCTGTAGTAGAGGCTGGCTACCGTTACAGACTGTAGATGTTCACAACGGTGGCCAGGTAGTCTCTCCATTATCTGTTACAGACCGCTACAGACTGCAGATGTTCACTGTAATCACAGACTGTAGTAGAGGCCAGCTACCGTTACAGACTGTAGATGTTCACTGTAATTACAGACTGCAGAGGCTGGCTACCGTTACAGACTGTAGATGTTCACAACGGTGACCAGGTAATCTCTCCATTGTCTGTTACAGACCGCTACAGACTGCAGATTTTTACTGTAATCACAGACTGTAGTAGAGGCTGGCTACCGTTACAGACTGTAGATGTTCACAACGGTGGCCAGGTAGTCTCTCCTGGACCGGTCCACGGCGTCCTCGTCACTGGCGTGGGCCGTGCTCGGTGAACGTGGCGTCATCGAGCTCACAGAGCCACCACCACTCCCCCAGCGACGCCCGTCTGAAAACAAAACAACGACATAAACCAGCGTCTGATGCGGCACTGACATAAAAATACGGCTAAGTAATGATTTTGGAAGAATATGTAAAGCATACTTGATGAAATACCAGCAAATCGAGAACGCTAGTGACGTATTGATTATTTTCTATTTGTGAGTCCCGTATTGCAATATTATACTGTTGTGTCTGTATATTATCGATATTGCGCAAACTTATTCTTATTGAAAGTGATATCTAAGCAATATGTCTCTGATGAAAAGCGGTAGATTAGAGATGATGTAAAATATGATAAATGATTGCTTTATATGTTATTAATACAAAACAAATATATCAGTCAAACAAAAAATTGCAAAGGTTCAGTTAGTGAACATAATGCATGATATATATTTGAGTCGTTTTCTCACTGACTAAAGCTGGCTGCCCAGTCGATCAGTGGACTCGCATCTGACTCAGGATCGAAACACTTGACTCAACGTTGACTCAACCAAACCTCCCGATTTTGTCCGCACCTACTCTGACTCCACATTGGCTAAATCAATATTGACTCAGATTTAACTGCCGACTCGGGGCAATCACGCCCCGGCCGGAGTGTCATTTATTTTCTGTTCGGACGCGGATCTGCTGATCGTGTGGCCTGCGGCAGGCTGTACGTCAGCTGCCGCTGTCATCAGGTCCGCGCGTAAACAAGTGAGGTCATCGGCAGTGTCACTTCTGTCGTCTGTCGTCTGTCGTCTGTCAGTTTCGGTACGTCTGTTCGTCTGTCGTCTCTGTCGTCTGTTCGTCTGTCGTCTGTTCGCGTCTGTCGTCTGTCGTCTGTCGTCTGTCGTCTGTCGTCTGTCGTCTATCGTCTGTCGTCTGTCGTCTGCCGTCTATCGTCTGTCGTCTATCATCTGTCGTCTGTCGTCTGTCATGGCGGCGGTGGTCGTCGCCGGTCGGCGTCATCAGAACCCCGCAGCCGTACCTTGGTCGTCGGCCAGGTGCCGGCGGACACTCTGGTCCAGCTCGTGCCGTATTCGGCGGGACAGCTCGGCCGACGGCTGCCGTTCAGGGCCGCCGATGGCAGCAGCGGCGGGGGCCGGCCGCACCGACGACACGCTGCAGGCCAGGGCGCGAAAGTCCGGCAGCGCGACCGGCTCGCGCAGCTCCGGCAGCAGCGGCACGGTGCTGGTGGCGCCGACAGATGGTCAAGTCAGAGAACAGACGGCCACAGGCCGGACTCAAAAACAAAGGTGAGTTGTATCGGCAGGCAAACTACCAGCACACATAGGAAACACACGACTGTCCTAGAGATTAGAGTCCTCTGGTGGAAAACAAAAACACTTCCAACAACTGCTGCTGGATCTCTCTTGATTCGCTTACATTTTCGGTTACTGAATTATGAGATTAGAACAAAGTACAAAAAATTGAACGTGAACATCATTCCATGTCATGCCTGTTGTCACTTCCACCCTTCCTTAATTGAAATGTTGAGCAATGCAGCTAAAAGAAGCGCAAGAACACTACTAACAAATGTCTCAAATCGGTGCTCGATAGATACAAAAAGAACAGCTAACACCCATGCTGCTGACGACACTCGAGAGAATGTCTCGCAGAAACAGTCTAGTTATAATTATATCACCTTTGAAGAAGTTTTTTAGAAAACATAGTGCAAATTAGATACAGCCCGATGCTCCAAGAACGTGATAGGAATGTGCTATTATTGAGCTGCGTAAATGTGAAAAATCGGCCGTTACGTATCCTTAATTATAATGCAAGCATGCCATACAGTATACACCATATTCGGTAAAACACCTACTACATCGGGTCGGTAAAACGCCCACTATTTCCACAAATAAAAGGTGCATTATAGTCGCAAGACTTGTGAAAGGTTGAACTAACAGACTCGACTTGGCTCTATGATGCGGACAACCCGTAGGATCACGAAAACGATTGGAGTTCGCTGCCATCCCGTACTTACTGAGATGCAAGCTTTAGTATGTTCTGGGTTCCAGAACCTTGATTGTTATCGGGATGATCCAACAGATCGACTTCATCACGACTATCAGTTGATTATGTTGGTTCAACCTTCCAGAAGTCTAATAGTCGCATAAAGGAAGCGGAGAATGGTAAACTTGTATCATGCACTCGTAAGTCGTAACATTATCTTACCGTTGTGTTTCCAACGTTTCGCTGATACGCGGTGTCACATGACGGTCGCTAGATAGTGTCATCGGCCGGTCGCTAGACGGCGCCACATGACGGTCCCTAGGTGACGCTACTGACCGCCTGCTGGACGCAGCTGACAATAGCTGAACTTGCTCGCATTGCTGAAGGAACGTCTCCTCTTTCTTATCGCGAGCTAACAAAACGATGGTAATTATCAGTGAAAAAGCATTGTGTTGTTAAGAATATGGACTATGGAGTAACTTTTCTATAAGAAGAATGGCATATTGTCATGAATAATGCAAAAATACTTAAAATTAAAATAAACAAACTAATAACGGCACAATCCATTCACAATATCGAGATCAAATATTGAATGTTAAATTGACTGATACGGTTAGACTTACTGATACAGTTCACATTATTGAGATCAAATATTGAATGTTAAATTTACTGATACGGTTAGGAGCTTTGAGCTCTCTTCCGGATTGTTCAGAAGTGTATAATTTCCCCAGCGCCACGGATCATCATAATCGGTAATCTGAGTGCGCCGTTCAGAAAAGAGAAAAAAATCCCGCTAACAATACATTCAGTCGAGTGGAGCAGGGTGAATTGAAGTGCCGTACAGCTTTCCAGGTGCATGATCGGGGCATCGATGTATGAATGAATGCCGGTGCATGCTGTATGGACGTCACCCAACGAGCACTGATCCTTCGAACTAACCTGACCAAAATATTCTCCCAGCATCGCCGACCCCACAACAAGCACCTGTGCCCCAGGGAATGGCAGCAGGAAGCCGAGGCGCTCCAGGTCTGGCCACGGCCAAAGGTCAAAGGACGGCGGATTGGCAGCCACTAAGGCATGACGAATGACGATACTCGAGACATAACGATACCGAGACCATCGATTGGTAACTGGCAGCACGCAACAGTGTTCACATTGGTGTCGTTCAGTCAACTGCGTTTGGGCAGCCGCAGAGAATGCAGCTGACCTCACGGGCACACAAGTCACCCACAGTGCCGTATCCGTCCTACGACCAGCAGCAGAGGAAAGCGCTGATCGTCACACGGGCCGCCCTGGGTAGGATGCAGGTCGGCCAGCACTCTATCCCACGTAGGATACAGGTCGGATCAGCACTCTATCCCGTGTAGGATGCAGGTCGGTCGACACTCTATCCCACGTAGGATGCAGGTCGGCCAGCACTCTATCCCGCGTAGGATGCAGGTCGATCGGCACTCTATTCCCGCGTAGGATGCAGGTCGGCCGGCACTCTATCCCGCGTAGGATGCAGGTCGATCGGCACTCTATCCTGTGTAGGATGCAGGTCGATCGGCACTCTTTCCTGTGTAGGATGCAGGTCGATCGGCACTCTATCCCGTGTAGGATGTAGGCTCGAACCAGCACTCTATCCCGCGTAGGATGCAGGTCGGTTGGCACTCTATCCCGCGTATGATGCAGGTCGATCAGTGCACTCTTAATCCCGGTCTGCAAGGGACTGCGCAGGGTCGCGGCCAGCCCCACTGTACTCCCGCGCTACGCTAGCCAAGTTGCTTCTGCGCCGGCCACTGCCTCTATTCGACGTTACATGGATGCATTTGATCGCTGGGCCTGGGATTTTGTTAACCCAGACCACGGACCGTGTGGTAACCGCAGCCCCCCCCCCCTCGTCTCCTGAGGCACGCCTGGCTCAGTCGGGTAACTCAGACCCGAACCTCATGACGGCCTCCCGAAGCCCAGCATCTGCTCCATCCAGTACCCGCCGGCCCACAGTGTGCTAGGACAAGAGTCAGGCCTCGCCACGGTGCACCTCCGCAGGCCTCCGCGCACTCGCCTTCAAACTGAGCAGCCGGCAACACCAGCTCGGGTCACCACACAGGTCACAAACACACACAGCCGATAGATCAGTGGTTCCCAAACGGTGGGTCATGACCCCATTTGGGGTAACGGAGCCATTCTGCGGGAGTAACGGAGGTCTGTGAAGTTGAACCATAAATGTTACGCCAAGACAGCTTTGATGCAACCCTCGGCTAACGATATAACTTTTCGGTTTGCCTTGTCGGCAACGAAGCCCAGAATTGAGAAATTGGTGAAGAAAGATGAATAAATACGTGTGCGCTATCAGTCTTTGTTTTGATTGCGAGTTGCAGCGCTCCAATGGAAGTTTATAAACAGGTGCAACCAGCATATTGGGAAGCAACGCTATTTTCGACAAATTGGTATACATTTTGAGGGGTGGGCCTCCTAGTCCTCTAACTGCTGAAAAGGGGTAATTGTGTCGGGAGTGCTGGGAACCACTGCGATAGATGAATAGGCGATTGGCGAACAGACGCATGTGCAATATAGGACTAAACGCACACAGCTCTAATGCACCGCAAGTGACGGTACTCCTGGTTTGAACATTAAACCTGCAGTATAATAACAGCCGAACGAAACGTGACTGCACGAGGAAGACATTTAATTTGAAAATCGACTAATTGAAGATATGCAGCTAATCAGCAACTCGGGCTAACACCAGATATGCAGCTAATCAGCTCACATTGTCATGAAGACTAAACACTAAGTATCAGCTTAATCAAGGCACACTGGGCTAACACTATATGCAGCAATCAGCACAAACAAGTGCGGGTAACTTCATATGACGTGCGACGGACACGCCCTCGCGGCCGCTCATACTGCTGCGTCTCGGCTCTGTGCCGTGCGTCGCACCATGTTCTAATTCATTGGTCTTCTCGAGTCTTCTCATCGTGTGCTGCGGCTGAGCGAGCCATGCGCACGGGGGTTCCCATCTCCGCCAGCAGTCTCTCCAGCTGGCGGCTCACCCGGCTGCTGTGTGGCGCACTGCCGGCACTGAGACGCTCCAGCTCCAGCTCCAGCAGACCCCGCCGCTCCTGCTCCTGACCGACCGTGTCCTGCAGCCGTCGCAGCTGGCCCAGCAGCGACGACTCCAGGCCGGAGGGCTGCGGGGCCGGCTCCGGCCGCCGCCGCGCGTCCCGGCACCGCACCCGCAGCTCGGCCGCCTTTCGCTCCAGCCGCGCCGACCGCGCCTGCTCCTGCGACAGGCGGAGCGTCGCCTCGGCGTGCGCCCGCTCCAGCGCCTGCACACGCCGCGCCTGAGCCTGCGCCGGCTCCGGTGGCGGCGGCTCTGAGCAGGAAGTCAGCTCCGAGCGGTCCGTGGGCGGCGCCTCGGCGTCCGACGCGTCCGCCAGCCGCCAGTCAGGGAACACAGCCGGCTCAGAGGTCTCAAGGAACACCCGTCGCGAGCAGTGGGCCCTCCGCGGCCCGCCACCGCCGCCGCCGCGCCGCCGGCTGTCGCCCGGCGCCGACCGGTGCACCTTCACCTCGTCCGACTGCGTCCGCCGCGGGGCTGGGGCCGGCGTGGTGAACTCGGCCTCCTCCTCCTGCATCGCTGCCGGCTGATACCGGGGTAACCTCGCCTCCGACTGTACCCGCCGAGGAGTGGACGTCACCATCGCTCCATCCTCCAGCTCCTCGTCTTCCGTCGCCGTCTGGTGCGGATCTGGCGCCGTTCCCGGGCCATTGCGGGCTGACGCACGTCTGGAGTGTCCGCCGGCGCCGTCCACCGGGCCATGTGCTGCCAGCTGCCGACTGAGCTGCAGCCGGGCCAGCTGCTGTGTCAGCTGACTCACCCTGGCCTCCATCTGGTCCTGCCGCTCGGCCGCCTGCCGCGCTGCCTCGCTCAGTGAGCTCTGCAGCTCCGTCACGTGAGCTCTGCTCTCGCCGAGCTCCGTCCGCAGCTGAGTCAGCTCCCGGGACCGATTGGTTCGCTCTGCCGCCCCTACTGACGGCTCCACAGGAGACGGCGACGAGCGGTCATCAGAGAAGTCTCCGCGGCGTACTCCCGTCCGTCGGCGAGGGTGGCGCCGGCTCGCCAGCCGCTCCTCCTGACCCCGTATCTCCCACGCGGACCGCTGCTGGGTCGGCAGTCCATTCTCCGTCAAATCCGAGCCGCCATCGCTATCCCACCGGCGCCGGCCAGTCGAGTGTCGCGGGCCGTCAGCTGCACGGCGGCCGTCTCTCGCGTCCTTCTGAGCAGTGGCAGCCGGCTCTGGCGCGGGAGCAGCCTCTGCTCCCACCTGAACCCCCACGTCACACACCGACTGAGTCGGGCCGGCTACGACAGCAACAACCCCATCCTCACGCCTCATTTGGGCAGCGGAGCAGCAGGAAGCGTCCAGTGGAGGGTGTCGACACGACTTAGCGCCGCTGCAGTTTGGACACGACCCGCCTGGCCTCCGGGCGTCTGCTGTACATGTGCCGCCGTGTACAGCCAGCGTCTTCTGGTGAGGTTCCCCGTGGAAGGCAGGGTGGCAGTGGTGATGAAGCTCTGTCTCTCGGCAGCGCTCGCAGCTGAAGACAGGCAGCTTTTCATGCAGCGGAGGCCGCCTGAAAGACCACAGACGACCATCAATAGTAAAGAGCATACAGAGAAGGCGGGTCTAGTCATTCCTCCATTGTTCTGTAGTCATTCCGTCGGCCCAGCGATTGCTGACCGAGCTGCTGGCAGAATGCTACTCAGCGATAACATGTGCTGGCCATGCAGCGTACCTGTCTGAGTGCCAGCGGGTCAGCTGAGCGCGGAGTTCGGTCAGCTCTGCCTCGGCGGCGGCGCGGGAGGCGCTGGTGGCTGTCAGTTCGGCAGTGAACGCCGTCAGCTGCTGCTGATGCTGCTCCGTCCGCTGCCGCTCGGCCGCCAGAGCCACCTCAGAGCGGTGTAGGTGGCGCTGCTGTGGACATCGGGCGGGGATACGTATTACGTTTACTTTACAAGGTGGGTGGGTTGTGCCACACATGCCTCCTTTCAACATCTATTTGTGACATGGAAATCAGAGTGGAACAATACGAGTTTGCACAGTACCCTCTACCTTTGCATACTAGCTCAAGAGTAAAACCTCTCGCAAATGTGGCATATATAATTACGCGTCATTTGGAAAAACTCTGACAGTTAAAGTATATCAACAGAATAATCATACTAAAAACACTTAATGAATTATTAGTTGGAGTGTTTATAGTTAACACGTTTAAACCGTTCTTTCTTCTGAAATAGCAGGCCAACTTACCTTTTCCTCGTCGGCGGCTCTTTTCTCCTCCTCGAATACAGCCTTCACTCGCAGCAGATCGGCTCGTATTTCAGACACCTGGTGTTCATACTCCGTGGTTATTCTGGCGACTTCTTCCTGCATATGTGAATCAGCCTCCACGTCTGCTTTCATTTCCAGATGTGCGTCTTCTTCATAAGCGTGCTTCTTATGAGTCTCATTGGCAGCAGCCGGGACGGCAAGTGTACCGTCGGAAGCAGCTGTGCCACTCCTCTCACTCTGAGCGGCCTCCAGCTGCTGTTGGAGCTGCGCTATCCTCGCCACCGCATCCTGTTCCACCTCCGTGAGCCGCGCCTCCGCCTCCCGCCTGAGCTCCGCCTCCGCCTCCGCCTGCTCCTGCTGCGCCTGCCGCGCCTCCGCCTGCCACCGGTCCCGCTCGCCATTCACCTGACGCCTGTGCTGCTCCTCCAGCCGGCGCGTCTCAGCCGCCACTCGAGCGTCTGCCTCAGCCCCGACCCGCGCCGCCTCCGCCGCACCCTTCTGCGCGTACTCCGACTCCAGGTTGTCCCGCAGCCGCGCCAGCGTGCCCTCGGCCTTCTGCAGGGTCGCCGTGATCTTAGCGTCCACCTCGGCGCGTACCTCGGCGATGCGGCTCTCGGTGCGCCTTTGGTGCTGCGTCTCCAACTCAGTCCGCAGCGCAGCCTTCTCCGCCTCGGCCGCCGCTCGAGCCTCCGTCAGCTGCCGCTGGTGTACCGCCTCCTGCTCAGCCGCCACCTCGACACGCAGGGTCGCCTCCAGTTCCTTCCGAAGTTCGGCCACCAGCTCCTCGCGAGTTGGTATGTCTTCAGTTGTTTGCGTTTCGGCCACATGACTCTCGCGTTTCTTTTGTAGGTCTTCGATTTCCTTCCGCAGGACTGCGACTCTTCCCTCAGCCTCAGTTTCTTGAGTTTCCAGTTTCTTTTGATGCATTTCTTCCATTTCGTTTTGCACATCAGTCACTCGTCTCTCCACCTCAGCCTCCAAGCAGTGGGCGTTATTCTGCCGCTCCTCCTCGAGCTGTTCGTGTGCCTGAGCTGCCTCTCTCCTCTGCCTCCGGTCAGCCTTGCCCTCCCACTGCTGCCGGCACTGAGACTCTGTCTCCTCCCGTAGCGCTGTCAGGCGGACCTCGAAGTCAGACGTCTCGCACGCTGCCCGCTGTTGAAGCTCCTCAAGCCTGCTCTCTCAGCGCAGCCGCCGGAAGCTTCAGACTCCGAGCGAGCCTCGGCCAGCTGACGTTCAGACTTCTGTCGCCATTCCGCTTGCCAGTTCATCCCTCGCAATCGTAGACTTCGCCTCAGCCTCAGCGAGCGCGTCGGTAACCTGCGACCTCTACCCTGTTCTGCCACTCTGCCTCCAGTTCTGTCTTGGACCGCCGCTAGTCGGGTCTCCTCAGCAGCTCGTAGTTCCGTTAGCTGACTGTCCAGTCGCAGTGCGTTTTCCTTTTCCAGCTCTGCTTGCAGTGCTGCCAGCTTTTCTTCTTCACTAGCCCGCGCCTCAACCAATGCTGTCTCCAGCTTCTTCTCCCACTCCTCTTCCACGTTCTCCCTCGCTGCTTCCACCCTCGCATCCTCCTCAATGCGCGCCTCACGAACAGCAGCCTCTAACTTACTTGTCCAACTATCCTCCACTTCTTGCTTCGCCGCTGCTACATTCTTCTCCGCCTCAGCCCGCGCCTCGGCCACCTGACTTTCACCTGACTTTCCACTTACTCCGCCACCTTCCCTCGCCCGCCACCTCCTCCCTCGCTGACGTCAGCTTCGCCTCTACATCGACCACCTCATTCCGCCGGTTCTCTGCCTCAGCAGCCTCCACCTTCTCTTTCCACTGTTGCTCCGTCTCAGTGCGCGCAGCGGCCACCCTCTGCTCGGCCTCGTCCCTGGCCGCCGTCAGCCGCTCCTCTAGCCGAGCTCGCCACTCGTCCTCCGTCTCCCGACGGGTGGCCGCCAGCCGGCTCTCCACCTCAGCCCGCACCTGGACGATCCGGGCCTCGGCCTCGCGCGTCAGCTGCTGCAGCTCGAGCCGCGCCCCCTCTGCCGCCGCCTGGTGCTGCCGGTCCGCCGCCGCAGCCTCCTGCCGGCACGGACACACAGAGCCTGTCAGAGATGGTCAGCAACAGCGCGGCCTGTCAGCCCGCAGCGGATGGACTGGTCCAGCGTGACAGGACCACCTGTGGTGTTCCCAGTGGAGACGAATGGGTACTGGACGCGGGGGCATATGCAGCGGCCGTTAATAGGAACGTGGGCCATGTATGACATCGCTCGCGATCCAAAGACAAAACAGATCAGTCGAAAATAAAACTAACACACACAGACCCATCAGCCTTAGAGTGGCTGTTCTAAGCGCCTTCAACTCAACCATGGATATTTTGACTGTGACGCCTCCAAGAGACAGATGATGATGAGGATGATTGGGGTTTTAGGGCGCACTGACCCAGGAGACAGATGTAGTCTGGCGAGTCTCACCTGCAGTTCAGCGAGCTGCTGTCTCTGCTGGTCCACAGTCTGCTGCAGCGTCTCAGCGTTGGTGGCCGTCTCTGACAGCTGGCTGAGTAGACTCTCACGCGCAGTCCGCACCTCAAAGCAGAATCCTCTCCTGTCGGGGAGGATGCGGGCTCAGCACGGAAGATATAACCGGCAGATTATCTATCATATACGCAACAAACCGGGGTTAAATAAACTGGCGGGGACCAAATGAGTCTGACTTCTCGCACAGTTTTGACCAAATAAGCGAATAATAACAAAAATTGTCATTCTCAACGCACATCAGATATAGCCTATAGGCCTATCAAATGTCTGCTTACTACAACGGTCGGCGGACTGTTGTTTTCCTTTCCCGCTCGGTTAGCCTCTACCTGGTTTCTGTAAGCTAGAGACAGACCTGTAGGGAGTCGGCCCGCTGCTGGTGGCTGTCACGAAGCTCCCTCTCGGCAGCCAGCTCCTCCCTCAGCTCCTTCACCATGTTCTGCAGCTGGGTGACAGTGTCCAGGTCTGAAGGAAACCGAACGAAGGCTATCACGCTGCCGTTACATGGCTAAGCTCCTTTGACTCTTCAGCCTTGGCACGACAGAGGGTACTTAAGATGCAACAACACTGCAAGTTGCAATAGACAGATAGATGTACACAAAAACACAACTTATTCATTCAAAGTTCATGCCACTACAATTTTTCCGTGCAGACACGGTCCCAATGTTGTAACATCGCCAACCGAGCCGCAATACGTCGTACGTGCCGCGAGGAGCGCTGAGCCGATTGTTTGATCGTTGGAAGTGAAGATGAGGTCCCCGCCCTGATGGTCCTCAGCAGACCGTCCTCGGGAAGTCCCTGCCACAGAACGGTCCGTCTGATGTACAGTCCGACATGTACTGAACGGTGACAGCAGCCCGAACGGCATGGCCAACAGGCCAACCATAGGAGAGCGTCAGTGTCTTTGACTTGCTGCGACATTCAAGAGATTGCAAGGGAAGAGAACGTAAAATTAACCATGTTATTTACTTCCACTAATACGCTCATTCCAAACATCAGAGTGAGGTATGAAACTAGAAAAGCCTATGCTGTTATGATAACTTTAACCCTCGACATACGGGCTGCCACTCGGAAATTTTTATTTTCCGTTTCTCACCTTCAACCGTACGGGGAGGAGGCTGACAGACCCCCTCCCCCCCCCCTGTTAACTTTCAAACCAAGCAGCATAGAGCAACGNTCGTCAAATGTAGAGCCAAAATACCACCGCCAGGAATTTAAGCAACGTTCACGATAAATAAATGTATACAAAAATGAGGTTTACAATAGCATTTAGCCTGACCAGGCGAGTTCACCCTCGCCTTACGGGGACCGTTTCTCACCTCCGCCGTACGGGGGGGGGGCTGACAGACCCCTTTTAACTGCCAAACCAAGCAGCATAGAGCATCGCGGTAAGAACCAGCATGTTGCAAATCATGTAAGGAACCTAACAGTATGCAACTTTTAGGTTTCAGGTCAACGGGTGACCTTCCAGGTCTAGTGAATGACCTAAGATCGACCACATCCAAAAATAGCAATTTTGCTCTGTCCGTTGTCATGATTTAAGTTATGAAAATAAAATGATTTGGTTAGCGTTAAGTTGTTGGTCGTTGAATCAGCTATTTGACCATATATCGATTTTTAGGTCTGAGTTAATAACCTCTTAGGTCACGGAAATCGTCACCATAGATGATAATTGCTATGGGCGATTAGTATTAGCAGCCTCGACTCGATCACGTCCAGAATAGCGATCAGAAAACCTTAAATTAGAAATGGTTAAATGCAAATAAAAAGCCATGTTTCCAGACTAGTTTTGTCTCGGAAATACACACGAAAAAATTGTTCGTATCTGGCCAACAAAAGTAAAAAATTAATAAAAAGCTGCGCCATAAGTTTCTTTCACTTAGGGAGCTATCACTCAGTCGAAAATAGAGAAATTGCTTTGAAAGTTTGGTTTTGGTATTGTTTATAATCTGTCCTCTCACATATATTCAGGGTTTTCAAACATCTTTGAAAATTTTGATTTTGTAGTGATCTTTTCATTTTTTTTTTTACTTTTTGGGGGTCAAAATCAATAAATTTCGGAATTCCGAGATTACCATTTTAAAGAGAATGTCTTTTTATGTCCTTTCCGTTTTCTATTTGCAATTTGCTGCAAAACTCTATTTTCTACGATTTTTCAAATATTTGACGTTTTTCTACCAAAATGACACTTAAACGTCATTATCTTCCAAACTACTTAACCAAATTTTGGTAAACATTCGAAGGGATATGTGTAATTGTTGTAAACTCAGCTACTGCAAATTTCAACAAGATGCGCGGCATGTGTAAAACGATATTCTAGAAAAACCTCAGGGGGGGGGGCTGTCAGCCCCTTCCTCGTAAGGCGAGGGTAAAAGGAAGTGTGCCTGCTCTTTGGGGATGTCAAATGTATTTTTCTTACGGTAAGTAGCTATTGGTTTGATTACTGGATACGATCAAATTTACGTGTGGAGCCCCTGTAATTGAATTTTTACTTACATTGTTTTCATTCAATGTAAGTAAAATTCAATGTTCGGCGCATCTTGCTAAAAAATGTGTATATTATGTTTTGTATATTGTTTTGTTTCAATATCCATAAACGATCGCCAATATAAACAGAGTAAAGAAGATGTTATATAGAATGGCGCACCAAAGACAATAAACCCCATACGAACAATGAAATAGTTATCGGAGGCTCTGTTCGGCAGCTGAACAGAGCCTTTTTTACTTTTGTTGGCAAGATACGAACAAATAAACTTTTTTTGTATTTCCCCGCTGATAGCAGCGCGCACGAGCGGTTTTCGATTGGCCAGCGTTAGCGATATATGCTAGCGTTGTAGTATAAGGGCAATGCTTCTAGTAGCGAAAGCTCTCTGGCGAATACCGACAAATCTGTGCTGCCAGCCTGATCTTGGCGAATTTGGAATATCTCAGCAACTAGAGTGAATGTGGATAAATGAAGCATATGGCTAAATTCAGAAAAATGTTTTATATAGACCAGTGAGAACAACTCCCCATAAACGATGCTAGTAGGCTTTAGGCACACACACTTTAAACAGCTCATTGATTGACTACAGCAATTCATGATTGGGCTATGCATATGGTAGGGTTGTGACAAGATTGGACAAATAATATTTTTTGATGTTCAGAATCATAAAATCGAAAGCATTGGTCAGTCATTGTCTATCCATTTCAATTAACTGTTATATTTTCCATAACTCGTCATTGACTTGGATCTCAGCCGAACGCCATTTACTGGGGGGCCGGGGGGGATCGCTCCAGGCTATCTTCCGAACCAATGATCGCAGCGAGACGCGCAAGGCGGTGTTCAAAGGCTCACAATGAGGCGCATCCAAAACATACTATACATTTTATATTTTATGTCACGTGTCAGGTCACGGTCAGGTCAAATATAAAAATAGAGATATTGAAGTATATGGGCCATACTTTACACACAAAAGCTTCTATTGCGACCATTATCACCCAAAGTGCTCTCAAAGGTATAATACACATCCCTCATGAGGCAAATTGAGATAGCAAACGTCAGGGACAAGGTCAGGTCAGAAAAGGTCACTATGCACAAACAAAATAACTACCAGTGTCATGCTGATGCGACACATATTGCATGAATCATTTCACTTTTAATGACTTTGGTTTTTAAAAAATATTTTTGACATTATGAGGATAAGGTTATCGATTATAATTATAGCAATGTCTTACATTTCCCTCAAAACAGTGTTGACGCAATTACAAGATCATTTTACATGTATAATTAGATAGTGATAGTAATTTTACCACCTGACCTCATTTAAGTGAAGTTGATGTCAGGCTCAGGTCAAGGTCAGCCGTGAGGTTACAAAAGGTCAAAGTTGTAAGTATATAACTATAAATACAAAAGGAATATGTCTGGACCATTTTGTCTCAGAAATGCAGTGAAGACGTTTGATTGTTCATAGCTGATTATAAAAAACTCCATATTAAATACGTCATGAGTTAATCATACTTAGGGAACTCATAAGTCAGTCAAAAATGGTGATATTATTTTGTAATTTTGCCTGGAAATCGCTCATATACGGTTCTCTAATTAATATATATGTTCCGTTTTTTGGATACTTTTTTAAAAATTGATTTT
Source organism: Semibalanus balanoides (assembly GCA_014673585.1). Lineage (NCBI taxonomy): Eukaryota > Metazoa > Arthropoda > Thecostraca > Balanomorpha > Balanidae > Semibalanus > Semibalanus balanoides. The sequence goes on along the minus strand of VOPJ01004865.1, from coordinate 6,633 downwards.
GCGGACATTTTTCCAAATCAATCGTTTCTTAAAGGGACACTGCCACCTTAACATTATATTTGAGTTGAGATAGCCATTTTCCGTGCTAGGCATTGGCATTATGCATAGTATAAGTTAAAACAACCACCGAGGTCGAATCACAAAGAAATTTGAGCTTGGGTTTGACATCTGTAACATCCCCAGTCCCCAGTGTATTTGAACGGGGACCCTGATCCGATGACGTCGTCACTCTTTACAAATTTTGATGTTAGTCGGACTTGTTTAACCCGCGCACTGCAGGGGGTTCGCCGCCCGAAATCCACTGCAGGGGGGGGGTTGATTTCCGCCCCGTGAGACTCCAAAATAGCAACGTAGTGGACAAGCGAGAAAACGGCATTAAGATAGTCTTAGGCAAGCTCATATCGAAAAGTATTTCAGTCTTTTCTTGGATCAGGTTCAAATTGAGTCACCAGTTGGTCACCAAAGGTAAGATTTTCGGTTTTAGGACTCTCTTGGATCTTTTCCAGAACCCCCGATTATCTCGGAAACTATGATAGCTAGGAGCAAACTTGGAAGAAATCGATAACCATTTAAATTGCAATCGCATGATGTCTCAAATTCGATCTCAGATCATATTTTAGGCTCCAGTCAGGTAATGACAAGGTCAAAATACTGTTTTAGCAAACAGTTTTCGTGATGCATGTCACCGAAAAAGATTAGTGGAAAATTTTGACGCCGCATCGTGTTGTCATTAATGCGCTTTGAAACAATATACGGTTGACCTGGTAGGTCAAAACTTTTTTTCAAAATTTGACCTTCAGGTCAAGGTTCATTGGTGACCAGTAGGTCATTGTTGCATATGGGCAACGCGGCCAGGCTAGAATTGAACACATTGGTGTCAAACTTAATCGTCTCTATCTTTTTCTATCAATAGTATTAGCAAAAATGCTGATACTCAGATGACTCAAGATGACCTGTAGAGACCACTGAGCAACAATTGCACCTTGTCCAGTAGATGAGCTAAAATAGCTGATTCTGAAAGAATTGCTGATCCAATGCATATTATGAAAGGAGCATTGTTTATTTCCCATTTGACTTATTAATGGGCAGGTCAGGAAATTGACCTGACCTTGGTCACCGAATAGGAAAATTCCGAGATATACGAATTCATAGTTACGATATCTTTGGAATCCTGCAGTTTAAAACTTTTCGAAAAAAAAGACTGTGGCTTTGGCACGAACGCAAACATTTTTGAAGGTGAGGTCACCTGACATGGACTTGTGACCTGACCTGAGATGACTCAAGTCAAAATTTTCCAAAGTGTGGGTAATTGTGCCAACAGTGTACGAAATTTGGCGGCGCTGCGCTCCGCCGTTTTTGCCGCTACTCCTGAAAAATGAGGGGGGCGAAATCAACCCCCCCCCTGCAGGTGCGCGGGGTAACATTTGGCATAATTAGTCGAAATATGGCATGCGTAAGGTTTTTCTATTCCCAAATTCCTTCATATGACGCCTCAGCCCAAATATTTAAACTTAACTTTTTTATTAATGAGCACTGTTTGTTAGAAACAAATGTAATAATCGTGATTCGGCAGTAAACTTCATATTTGGCACCATAAGCGGGTACAGATTGAAGAACTTTTGGGAAGGTGACAGTGTCCCTTTAAAATTTGGTTAAATAAATATGGTTGCATCATTGTCATCCGCACAAAAAAGCAGTGGTTTCGTACCGACCCCCTCCGATTTTGATAAATATTGATAACATGTAGTGTCAAGTGAGAGAAATGCACACAACTTAGATCCCGGGACCTCTAAGGTCAGGATTAGATGGTCTCAAAGCTCACGACTTTTTGCGTACTTGGTTCAATCAACGCTTATATTTCGTGTTATGAGTTAGGCGGAATCAAACTTTTATCGAATTATTCTTAAGTTGTTTCACCATTCAGGAAAACGTCGAAAAGTTAGTGAATAAATGTATCTTTGACCTTGTAATGTCAAGTCATAAAATGCTGTATTTTATTATTTTAATGTTTGCCTCCTGTAAAAAGGCAACTGTTACAAAAGAAATTGAACTCACATCCTCTAAGGGTGTGCAGAAAAAAAGGGCGGAGCTTTTTCAACTTTTTTTGAGTAACCGCCTTTGAGTATGAAAGGGAGCAATAGAAAATGCCAGCTATTTCCATGTTGCTTGCGATAATGAAGGTTTCTCTGGTCCGATTGACGTGAAATTTAGTGGGTAGCTACTAGCTTCCATTTTGATGTGTTAATTCGGTTTCCAGGTTTTTAGATCGATCTGAACTCGCATGACCTCACATGACCTTGTAATAGTGTATGACTCACAAATGCGTTTTGCCAATGCTAGGAACCGCCCTTAAAGGGACACTGTCCACTCAAAGTAAAATTTGATAGGTTAAAGAACAGCCGAATTTGATAAGCACCCCCCCCCCCCCCCCCTTACCACACCACCCTGTGCGCAGTTATTATGGAAAGGCCCTTTCATATAAAATTGCAAAAAAATAACTGAGCATAAGTCCGATTTGGGAGTGGAAGGCCGAGTGTTATTTTTTTGCTAATGCCCATGCAAGTGTCTGCGATGGTAGTGGTGGAAACGTTAGAAATGTTAGACAAAAGGGTAGGTTCAAGGAACGCTATGCGAATCCGAAACTTTTTTGTCAGTTTCTACAAAATCATGCCTTTGGCACGCATGTGGAATATTTTTCAAGGTCCGAGTGGATAAAACAAGGTGAAATGCTGAAAGGGATATTTTCGGCTGCTCGCACTGTGCCGGGAACACAAAATGTACACACTGTGTGTGTCCGTCTTCGCGGAATGGCATGGTGATCGTGAAATAACGCTACGCACCGGTGGTGGTGGTAAGGTGCAACATAACCTTGACATTGGGATGGCGAAAATGAATCACAATAACGTACAGTGATTTAAAGGGAATAGTTCACCTTTAACATAGGGTTTTGAGTTGAGATAGCCAAGTTGTGCGCATGCTCGAAATGAACTTGTGGAGCTGTTCATTTTCCAAGAAACCTCTTTAATTATGTATATTCAGTCCTAAAAGGTTCGGGACCGGTATTAACTCCGGGTAACGCCACCTGATTGGCTGATTTTTGGCTGAGGTGACCGTATGATTATGACGCACAGATGGACGTAGACTTGGGAAAGTGTATGGGCTGGACAAAACCAATTACTGTTCAGTACTCTTCTTTTTATTGCAAGAATGAACTTTGTTCAGTAATGCATGCATAGTGATTTTGACGTTCTTAAATCTTCTATAAAACATTTGTATAAACAACGTTCTGTAGGTATGGTAGCGTTCAGCGCTGGCCTGAACGTTCCAGGCTCGGTACAAATTGTAATCTGTCCCCTCCCCATCACCGACCCCACCTCTACCAGTGCGCGCGTGGCCGCTGTTTTGATTGTGCCGCCGCGGCCAGCGCCCGCTGAGTGATTATGAGCCGACCGGCGAGACCGGTACGCGCGTGACGTTGTTAGAGCGTGCATTGACCTTGTGACACAAATCCAGACGACGGCCCAAAGCACGACAGTGAGCGGACGATGGCGGGACACTACACTTCATAGTGAAATCTAATAGTGACGGATATAACCTACTTAAAGCAAGTACTGTTGATGGTTTTCAAAGTTAGTTGTATTTTCCGGCTCTTCACAAGTACTTGGGCCAGTAACACCATGTTACGACACGATCCCTCACGAACTCGAGTGCGTGTTGTTCTCGAGCCGAGCTATTTCGCATTACTGGTTGAGAGAAAAAATATGAATTATCACCAAATAATTGACATTTTAATTTGCTTTCCGGCGTAAATATAGGTTTCTTTTGACTTCTCAGTAATATGATACTTAAATTTCTGTTTTTTTCATCATTTCTGGGCTTTTTCTCGTTTTTTTTTTTTCAGTGTGAACTATTCCCTTTAAGGGCCAACAAGCAACACTTCAGAAAAAGATTTGCCTCAGCAAAAAAAGACAAAAAAAAGACAGAGAAGCCAGCAACAAGCTTGCTAGCAGGTGGGGTCCCATGAAGAACAGCATGAAAATCGTATTGACCTGAATTGTCCTCCCGCCAGTGTGCCCTGATATCCCCGTTTACTAACACCATGAAATTACCCAACCACCTTTCGGCGTTTGGCTCAATGGGCTTTCAGAATCAATGTACTGCCCAACAAACAACGCTCAGGGAAACTTCTTCAATTTGTAGATTTTGTTTTCTCTTCTTTGAGTTGAGTGGCGCGACTTTTCTTCTTTTTATTTTCTCTTAAAATGTGGGTGTTACGTAGAAGGTCGGTTGTCGCGTTGGGATAGAGGGATGGGTCATCATGTAAGGCTTAAAAAAAGGCCGGTTTCCTTAGCATTGGCCAAAAGCCTGTGGTCATACACTATAACAAGGTCATGTGAGGTCATGCGAGGTCAGTTAAATCTTAAAAACCTGGAAATCGAATAACACATCAAAATGGAAGCTACCATAAATTTCACGTCAATCAGACCAGAGAAACCCTCATTATCGCAAGCAACATGGAAATAGCCTCGGTGCATTTGTCTATTTCGCTCCCTTTCCATACTCAAAGGGCGGTATATCAAAAAGTTGAAAAGTCTCCGCCCTTTTTGTCTGCACACCTTAGAGGATGTCGAGGTCATTCCTTGTACCAAGTGCGGCCTTTTACGAGGAGGCAAACATTAAAATAAATAAAATACATGCATTTTATGACTTGACATTACAAGGTCAAAGGTCATATTTAGTTCACTTAACTTTTTTCGACGTTTTCTGAATGGTGAAACACTGTAGAATATCGATAAAAGTTTGATTCCCTAATCCAATTAACACAGAAGATATAAGCGTTTATTTGATACCAAGTCGCAAAAAAGTCGTGACTTTGATGACCTCTAATCTGGGACCTTTAGAGGTCACCGGGACCTACAAGTGGTGTGCCATGTTTTCTTTTCATTTAACATTACATGTGTACAATTTTTATCAAAATTCGAGGGTCGGGGCTTTTCTTGTGCGATCTGACATGGAATGGCACCATATGACAAAATAAGAGATATCCATTTTGTAGCTCTTGTCATTTGCTCAAAATGTGTTATTTGTGCAATCTGTTAAGCTGATATTTCATGAAACTGGTGTATAGCGACGTCACTACATTCGCTATATTTGGATTTTTTCCTCGACAAAGTTGCGTCATTTGTGCACAGAAGACGTCAAATTGATGTAAGATAGCGGTGTTGGTTTTTGAGTTATCACGAAAGTTCGTCAGGGGGCGTTGTTCCCCCCCCCCCAACCCCTGTCAATGGCGGGTTAAATGAGCTAGTCAAATCTTGAAACAGGATAACTTTTGCTATGGGTGATAAATTTGTGTGCCTATTGACAACGACTTCAGCTAATTAAAGGTCGGAGTCGATCTCGGAGTCGGAGTCGGAGTCGACTCCGGAAGGTCGGAGTTGGAGTCAGAGTCACCTGAAAACTGATCGACTCCGCAGCCCTGCTGCAGAGTAAGATGCTCTTTCATGTACCGCATGCTCGTGTCAACTCAGTTAACAATAGTTCGTTTTTTCGCATACCGAAACTGTTCAACGTCTTTCTGGGCCGCAACCGTGACATCGACGTGTGAAATCACAGCGCTTTGTATTGTGCAACATGTGATCTCATATGTGCGCGACAAGTAGGATGAACGAAATGTGATGGCGTTTTAACTTCGTCCATTCGTTTTTTATGTTTTTACCTAGTTACTTCGTCTGTGATTGGACCACATTTGTTCTTTAATGATACATTCAATAAACTCAAATAATGCCAATCTCAACCACAATACTATGTGTTTTTTGCAAATTGTCCAATGTCCATGTACCTGTTAACGATTTTTTGCGACATAATTGCGCGAGGAAAACAACCAATAGGTACGCACTAGTGCTAACCCGTCCGCTCCGCTGGACGATCTATGCATACAGACTGCGTTTTTACGTTTTGTATTTGTCTTTTTACCGAGGTACTCACCCGTCAAGGGATCGTGGTTTGTGACTTAAAGACTGTTCCTTCTCCGTGCTGACCCTTCTCCGTGCTATAGGTGTCGCTGGGGTGCGCATTATACATTATCTTTACCATTGGTGTAATTTTAATGCAAAGGGGGTTGTAGTGTAGCTACAACACCAATAATTTTGGAATTTAACACTACGCCTATGAAGAGATGTGGTAGAAATGGGCTCTTAACAACTAAGTGCAACCCCAATGATTTTCAAAAAGTTAAGCCTCTGATCTTTACTTGTAGGAGAATGGTTTGATGTTGGGAAATGTGGGGAGCAGAATATATACACACATGCTGTCATACGATCTGCAAAATGATTTCTAAGAAACTATTCAGTGCTAATGTGTCGAAACTACATCACCTTTCGTACTTATAATACGCATAAGACAAAAGTTGGATGATGAACAGACCGAATGACAGTCATTCTTTAAATAGTAAGTTAGATTTTCAGACAGCATACACAATCATAATCACAATACAAATATTGAATGTTACGAGTAAAATAAGTTGCAGAATAAGACCAGTACATAAAATGTTGAATATCTCACCATCTGGGTATGTCTTGTAGACTGGTATGAGGGAGCTTCTTCTCCCCAACCATGCATAAAGCTGCTCCT